>SKCR01000055.1:0-114154 GCA_019454045.1 Zanthoxylum bungeanum
GGAAATTTTTATAGTGTTATCTTGGGCGAACCTGAACATACACCAGAAACCGCTTGGACTGTACAACGTTGAAGGATTTTATGATTTTCTTTATCTGTTTCTTGATGATGCTCGGAGAAATGGGTTCGTGTCAAAACCTATGAAAGAACTCCTCTTTACTGCCAGAACTGCTCCGGATCTAATAGACCAACTCTTAGCCTATGAACCACAAGTTGACCCTATCCTTTCAAAGATAAATTGGTCCGAGGACGATCGTGGTAAGAGGCATCAGATTAATCTGGATCTTAACCTTTAATTTCCTGTAGAATTTCAGCTAACCATGTATTATCTTCTAAACTCTTCTTCTACTGTTTAAGACATTGGGGACAATGTCTCATTTAGGTTTGGGGGAGGGAATTAGTTGATCAGTACCTTGTTTTTAGTTTGTGTTTTGTTTTTATTTTTAGTCCTAAATTTTTCAAAAACACAAAAAAAATTGAAAATTTTTCAAAAATTACAAAAATATTTTGTGTTTTTATTTTGACTAAAAAGGTGAAATTGGTAAGAGATAGCTGAGTAAGAGGTTTTCACTCCTGAGACGTATCTCAAACCTATTTCGGAACAAGTTAATTTTTGTTTATTTCCTTTTGAATTATTTAATTTGTGAATTCTCCATAAAACTGACTAAAATGGATCTTCATATGCTCAGTTAGCAGATATTATCAACATGCATTGTAACATACGGACATGAGCTAAAATTGAAAAGTTTGTAATATTCAGTGCTTTAGTTTAATTGGAGGAAGCATCTTAAAAAAGTGATGGAGTAAAAAAAAACATCTGAGATCCGAGTTATTAAGTCTGTAAGGGTGTTTTAACACCTAGTGCCCTAAAACCAACTGGTTTGGGAGTCTCTGCCCAAAGCTCGCTACATGGATCAAAGATGCTGCAAAAATATATATATCTGAAGTCTGAGTAATTAAGTCTGTAGGGGTGCCTTAACATCTGGTGCCCTAAAGCCAATTGGTTTGGGAGCCACCGACCCAAAGCTCGCTACATAGATGGAAGATATTGTATATAAATAATAAAAAAAAATCAAAAATCAAAGAAAAAAACCAGAAAAATGAGAAAAAAATATTTCATTGCTACAAAAAGGTGTGAATTCTGATAAAACTTTAGGACAAAAATATTACCCTCTTATCAACTGCAATTGTGACTTTTGTGGGCAAAAATGAGTTGTTTAATATTTTTTCGGCTGTGTATATGGAGAATGGTAAATATAATAGGAGAATTTACTTATTCAGTAATTTAGAAAGAAAGAAAACAACTACTAACTTGGAGTAGAAGTTTCACATGATTAGTCACTAACTTCTTTATTCTCTTTTCACTTGTCTTTTTGCTTTTGTGTGCATTAGTTTCACTACCTTTTTACTTTTGTAAAATTTTTGTGGGTATCATTGCTGTAAACCCTCACGAGACTACAACTCGTCCACTAGGGACACCTAGGGATTTAAAGGCTTGTTGCATATGCTAAATGCAACCGTGATCCCTACGAAAGTGGCTTAGTTTAATTTTAACTGTTTCTTGTATTTTATTTTGTTGTTTTGCTCGAGGACTAGAAAAATGTTAGGTTTGGGGGTGTGATGAGCAAAATGTTAGCATTTTAACGAAGTGCAGTTTTGGAAATTCCAGTTTTGCACATCTGTCGTATTTTGGTCATAACCTTTTACTCCGATATCGGATTGAGCTGATTCAAGTTCCAAATTAAAGAAGACTCAAAGATCTACAACTTTGAAAGACAAAATAATTTCGAATTATGAATATTTCATGCCCTAAATTGATGAACCATCCAAAAGTGTGTTGTGTGTAATTATTAAAGTCACTTTCAATCATTTTCAAAGCAGAAAATAAATTAATAAATAAATAATAAAAATTATCAAATCACCACCAAACATGATAAGCAATTAGTGGAGCAATTAATAATGGATTTGGTGGATGATTTGATGGAGGTAAAATCTTACCTATAAATACCAAGCCATTTCATTTGTAAATTCATACTTTCTTCTAAGGAATTCCTTAAGAATACTAAGAAGATTGTATCTTGTTTGTTTATTTATACCTTTCAGTAATTAATTTCCGCTTTCACACTTTCTTTTCTTTACTTTTCAGTTTTTACTTTCCGCAATTTACTTTTATGCACAATACTTTTCTTTCTTTAATTTTCAGTTTTTACTTTTCAGTAATAATGAGGTAACTCCCATTTGCTGGTGATCAGACAACAAGAAACATTAAGCTTAAAACTTAATAAGTAAACCTTTAAATTACCCAAACTATAAATAACCCCTTATAAACCTGTGATATTGGAATTCATCACAACCCCAAATAACTAACTTAGTTACGACACATAACTAGGGCTAGTAAAAACTTAAATAAAATAAAAGACATAAAGTAAAATACTGAAAAGTAAAGTGCTGAAAAGTAAATGACAGAAAATAAATGCTGAAATTAAATACTGAAAAATTAAATGCTGAAAAGTAAATGCTGAAAGTAAATTACTGAAAAGTAAATGCTGAAAGTAAATTGCTGAAAGTAAATTGTTGAAAAGTAAATGCTGAAAGTAAATTGCTGAAAAGTAAATAAAGTAAAAGTACAATAAAAGAAAATGTTGAGGAAAAATGATCCACTTTTATTACTTATATTTTAGATATCTCCTTTAATATAATATATTATCTTTGCATGATAATTACCAACCAGCCATATAGACGGTATTTAGATTAAGTCAAATTAATAATTAATTACCAACCGACCAATATGGCGGTATCCTCGTTAAATCAGGTTTTAACTAGTTTATATATTATAATTAAGGGAGATTAATCTAAATATTAGTAATAAAAGTTTTACATTTTACCCCAGCAAAGGGGAGTTACCTCCTCATTACTGAAAAGTAAAAACTGAAAATTAAAGAAAGAAAAGTATTGTGCGTAAAAGTAAATTGCGGAAAGTAAAAACTGAAAAGTAAAGAAAAGAAAGTGCGAAATCGAAAATTAATTACTGAAAGCTGTAAATAAACAAACAAGATACAATCTTCTTAGTATTCTTAAGGAATTCCTTAGAAGAAAGTATGAATTTACAAATGAAATGGCTTGGTATTTATAGGCAAAATTTTGCCTCCATCAAATCCATTATTAATTGCTCCACTAATTGCTCCACTAATTGCTTATCATGTTTGGTGGTGATTTGATAATTTTTTTTTTTTTATTTTTTTTTTTTTTGCTTTGAAAATGATTGAAAATGACTTTAATAATTACACACAACATACTTCTGGATGGTTCATCAATTTCGGGCGTGAAATCATCAGAATTCGAAATTATTTTGTCTTTCCAAGTTGTAGATCTTTAAGTCTTCTTTAATCTTAAACTTGAATCAGCTCAATCCGATATTGGAGTAAAAAGTTATGCCCAACATACGAAAGATGCGTAAAATTGGAATTTACAAAACTGCACTTCGTTAAAACGCCCTTTCAAGTTTCCAATCTCCAAAATTAATATGTCAAGTCCAATTTTTGCCCTTATTTGACCCACATTTCGTCCTAAATGATTTCATTGTGTCCCAATATTATTTTATCTGCAAAATAAACTAAAACATATCAAAACGTTCATCAAACCCGAGAAACTAAACAAAATATTAAGTAAAAAGGGCGGTAAATATTGATATATTTTCCCCACATCACACCCCCAAACCTAACATTTTGCCAGTCCTCAAGCAAAACAACAAAATAAAATACAAGAAAAAAATTAAAATTAAACTAAGTCACTTTCGTAGGAATCACTGTTGCATTTAGCATATGCAACAAGCCTGTAAACCCCTAGGTGTCCCTAGTGGACGAGTTATAGTCTCGTGAGGGCTTACAGCAATGATACCCACAAACGTGAGGGCTTACAGACTTAATAACTCGGATCACAGACGTTTTTTTTTTTACTCCATCACTTTTTGAGATGTTTCCTCTAATTAAACTAGAGCACTGAATATTACAAACTTTTCAATTTTAGCTCATGTCTGTATGTTACAATGCATGTTAATAATATCTGCTAACTGAGCATATGAAGATCCATTTTAGTCAGTTTTATGGAGAATTTAGAAATTAAATAATTTAAAATGAATTAAACAAAAACTAACTTGTTTCAAAAATGGTTTGAGATACGTCTCAGGAGTGAAAACTCCTTACTCAGCCATCTCTTACAAATTTCATCTTTTTAGTCAAAATAAAAACACAAAAACACAAAATATTTTTGTAATTTTTGAAAAAATTTCAATTTTTTGTATTTTTCGAAAAAATTTAGACTAAAAGAAATAAAAACAACACACAAATTAAAAACAATGTACTGATCAACTAATTCCCTCCCCCAAACCTAAATGAGACATTGTCCCCAATGTCTTAAACAGTAGAAGAAGAGTTTGGAAGATTGTACCTGGTTAGCTGAAATTTTATACGAAATTAAAGGTTAAGATCCAGATTAATCTGATGCCTCTTACCACGATCGTCCTCGAACCAATTTATCTTTGAAATGATAGGGTCAATTTGTGGTTCATAGGCTAAGATTTGGTCAATTAGATCCGGAGCAGTTCTGGCAGTGAAGAGGAGTTCTTTTAAAGGTTTTGACACGAACCCATTTCTCCGGGCATCATCAAGAAACACACAAAGAAAATCATAAAATCCATCAACGTTAAACAGCCCAATTGGTTTCTGGTGTATGTTCAAGTTCGCCGAAGGTAGCACTATAAAAATTTCCTCCAAAGTGCCCAAGCCACCTGGCAAAGCAATAAAAGCATCAGCACGGTTAATCATTTCTACCAATCGTTCAGACATACCTGGCACGATCAGTTCATCTCCGTTTGATGGTCCAATAAGATTTGCCTCTGCCAAAGGTTTCTACCTCCTTCCTGTACAGCCTTTGAAACGATCCCCATAAGTCCAAGATTGCCTCCGCCATATACTAAGTGCATATTCCTTGCAGCTAAGACTCGACCCAATTCCTATGCTGCTTCTATGTATTGTGGCTTAACACCAACACTAGTTCTGCAAAACACACAGATGTTTTCAACTCGTCTTCTTGAATTGGCTTCCATGTTTTACTCTAGATGTCTTCATAAGTGCAATGATGAGTTGAATTTATAACACATGAAAATGGTGAGTAAAATAATAGCACTAGTACTTGCCAAATGACAATTATTAGTTAATAGTAAAAAAAATCGTGATAGTCAAAAAGGTCTGGATCATGTCGGAGAAAATAAAAGAAAACAACAAAATAAATTACAATTAATAGGAAAAGATAAAGAGATATAATATTTACAAGAAAAGTAGCGGCTAGATTGACATCTATGTGTCATGGACAAGCTTCCCATCCAATTTTCTTATAAATTGGCAAACAGGGTCTTTTTGAGTAAGATTCCGAGACTTAACTGTTGTCTTTCTTTTTGAAATTGTGTATGTAATTTGCGAATGGCTATATGAACATATCCACTGGGATGCGTCTCAAGAGTCGAAGATATATTATCTACAGACTCCTTACTCAAGCCATCCCTAATGAATTTAATTTTATCTTCGTGATTATCATACATCATTACTAAAGAACGACAACGAGTATTGCAATTCCAGCGTGCACATTGTAACAAACACCCATTTGCTTAGCTCTACGTTTATTTGCATAGGTGCTTCTTCCAAAACCAGGCAGATGTGAAATAAAAGATTCAGAAGACTCACCTGCCAATCGGACCCGTGCTTCAATTACCCAACGAAGATCATTAGGAACACCATGGATCGTTAGTAATCTCATCCGTTCTAAACGAGCTTTGTAGACTTTCATCAGAGAGTTTTGTGGGAGAGAAGGAAATTGCTTGTGAAGTTTTGAGAGAACTTCTTCCATCCTGAAATGTCTTAATCTGCAAAAACTAAACACCACAAATTAAATCACACCAAATCACAATATATACACAAATTACATGGGTTGCCTCCCTGCTAGCGCTAAGTTTAAAGTCGTCAGCTAGACGTGACTTCTCGATCGTTAGGCTGGATCTGAAAGTGTGACACTTTCTTTTGTCGCTTAAACGATTCTCCCCAGTAGTGTTTGACACGTTGACTGTTAACCTTGAATGTTTCGTTGGTTTTGGGATCCAGTAACTCAACAGCTCCATATGGTAAAACCTGAGTGATCACAAATGGACCTGACCACCTTGATTTCAACTTTCCAGGGAAAAGTTTCAAACGTCAATTGTACAACAACACTTGTTGCCTTAGTTCCAACTGTATGTACACTATTTTTCGATCATGCCATTTCTTGGTCTTTTCTTTGTACAATCTGGCATTCTCATAAGCCTGTAAGCGAAATTCCTCCAATTTGTTGAGTTGGTGAAGTCGTTTCTCTCCTGCAGCTTGTGAATCAAGATTCAACTTCTTCAGTGCCCAGTACGTCTTGTGTTCAAGCTCAACTGGCAGATGGCACACTTTTTCAAACACCAATCGATATGGGGACATACCAATGGGTGTCTTGTAAGCTGTTTGGTAGGCCCATAATGCATCATCTAGTTTTGTAGACCAATCTTTCCTTGTTGATCCAACAGTTCTCTCCAAGATTCTTTTGATTTCCCTGTTTGAAACTTCAACCTGTCCGTTATAATGTGGATGGTAAGCAGTGGCAACCTTGTGAGTAACTCCGTATTTGGATAGGAGTGCATCAAAGTATCTGTTACAGAAATGTGAGCCACCATCACTGATAATTGCCCGAGGTGTTCCGAACCGAGTGAAAATATTCTTTTTCAGGAATTTGATCACCACTTTTGAATCATTGGATGGTAGTGCAATTGCTTCAACCCATTTGGAGACGTTGTCTACAGCAACCAAGATGTACATGTTTCCGAATGATGGAACAAAGGGTCTCATGAAATCTATACCCCCCACATCAAATATCTCCACTTCCACAATGTTTTGCAACGGTCCTTCATTTCTCTTCGAAATATTCCCCATTCTCTGGCACATGTCACATTGAAGAGCAAAAAGATAAGCATCTTTAAAAAGAGTGGGCCAGAACAAACCTGATTGTAGGACTTTGGCTGCAGTTTTGTTTCCGCTGAAGTGTCCGCCATATGGTGATGAATGACAGTGCTGTAAAACACTGTTGACCTCCTCTTGTGGAACACACCGTCTCAATAATTGATCAGCACACTGTTTGAATAGGTACGGCTCATCCCAGACATAGTGCTTGACTTCTTTGAAGAATTTCTTCTGTTGCTGAGTTGTCCATTCCTAACGGCCATTTTCCTGACACAATGTAGTTGACATAGTCAGCATACCAAGGGGCATCTTGCTGTTTCATGGCAAACAACTGTTCATCTGGAAAAGTTTCTTTGATTAACAGATCTTTGCCAGATGTTTCTCCATTCTCGAGCCTTGATAGATGATCTGCCACTTGGTTTTCTGTCCCTTTCCTATCTCGAATCTCCACGTCAAATTCTTGCAGAAGAAGTATCCAACGGATCAATCTGGGTTTGGCATCTTTCTTCGTGATCAGATATTTGATTGCTGAATGATCTTGTAGACCACCACTTTGGGACCCAGCAGATAGGAGCGGAATTTGTCAAAAGCGTACACAACTGCAAGCAACTCCTTTTCAGTGGTTGTGTAGTTGAGTTGAGCTTTATTCAAAGTTCTGCTGGAGTAGTAAATGGTGTGGAAAATCTTTGCTTTGCGTTGTCCCAAAACTGCACCTACAGCAAAATCACTAGCATCACATTCACTTCAAATGGAAGGGTCCAGTCTGGTGCTACAATGTGGGGGCAGAAATCAGCTTATGTTTTAAGATCTCGAAAGCTTCCTGACATTCTTTGGTGAAGTTGAAAGGCACATCCTTCTCCAGAAGATTGCACAGAGGTTTAGCAATCTTGGAAAAGTCTTTGATAAATCTCCTGTAAAAACCTGCATGTCCGAGAAAGCTCCGAATCCCTTTGACAGATGTCGGCGGAGGTAGTTTTTCAATTGTTTCAATCTTTGCTTTGTCTACCTCAATTCCTTTTTGTGAGATCCGGTGTCCAAGAACAATGCCCTCATGTACCATGAAATGGCATTTCTCCCAATTGAGCACCAGATTTGTATCTTCGCAACTTTGTAACACATGTTCCAAATTTTTCAGCAGTGGTCATCAAAGAATCTCCAAACACAGAAAAGTCATCCATAAAAACCTCCATACTCTGCTCCAGCATATCTGAGAAGATGGCCATCATGCAACGCTGAAATGTAGTAGGGGCATTACATAATCCAAATGGCATTCTGCGGAAAGCAAAAGTACCATAGAGACATGTAAAGGTAGTTTTCTCCTGGTCTTCTAGTGCGATGGCAATCTGATTGTACCCTGAATATCCGTCCAGAAAATAATAGAACTCATGTCCCGCCAGTCTGTCTAACATCTGGTCAATGAATGGTAGCGGAAAATGGTCCTTTCGTGTTACTTTGTTCAGCTTTCGGTATAGTCCATGCATACTCTTCATCCAGTCACTTTCTGGTTGGGATTAGCTCGTTCTTTTCATTGGTAACCACAGTGATTCCTCATTTCTTCGGCACACACTGTATAGGACTCACCTAAGTACTATCTGAGATGGGGTAAATGATGTCAGCATCCAACCATTTGATGATTTCTTTCTTTACGACCTCCTTCATGATTGAATTGAGTCTCCGTTGATGTTCCACTGTGGGTTTGTACTCATCATTCATCAGAATCTTGTGCATACAAAATGATGGACTAATGCCTCGAATATATGCTATAGTCCAGCCAATGGCTCTTTTGTGCTCTCGTAATACTCTCAGTAACTTTTCTTCCTGCTCTAATGTTAGTGAAGAAGAAATAATAACAGGTAATTCAGAAGAGTTTCCAAGAAATGCATACCTGAGATGGCTCGGAAGTAACTTCAGCTCCAGTTGTGGTGGTTCTTCAATCGAAGGCTTGATTCGATCTTTCTTCGGCAGTTCCAAGCTTTCAACTGGTGGTGTTGATTTGAATCGAAATGGTTAGTCAAGGTAGTTGATACATTCCAGGATTTCAGTATCTAGCTCGCTGTCAGTCATGTTGGTGATGCACGCTTCAAGTGTATATGTAGGATTTAGCTCAGTATCATGATCGATACTATCAACAACATCAACTCTGAAGCATTCTTCTTCATTTTCATCGCTCGAGAATTTCATGGCTTTGAAAACATTAAAAGTAACTTTTTGGTCCTGAACTTTCATGGTTAGTTCTCCTTTTTGTACATCAATCACAGTTCGTCTTGTCGCCAAGAATGGTCTTCCAAGGATGATAGGCACATCTTTATCTTCTTCCATGTCAATGATAGTGAAATCTGCTGGAAGAATGAGTTTGTCGACTTTGACCAGCACATCTTCAACAACACCTCTTGGAAATACGAGAGTTCGATCAGCAAGTTGTAATGAGACTGAGGTAGGCATTGCTTCTCCAATTTGCAGTTTCCTGTAAATAGAAAAATGCATCAAATTAACACTTGCACCTAAGTCACATAAAGCCTTACCGATATAGTGTTCTCCAATGGTGCATGGGACAGTGAAACTGTCAGGATCTTTCAGCTTTGGTGGAAGTTTCCTCTGAATAATGGCACTGCATTCTTCCGTCAATGCTACTGTCTCGTAATCTCCCAATCTTCGTTTTTCGTGAAAGAATGTCTTTCATGAATTTTACATAGCTGGGCATTTCTTCCAACGCTTCTGCGAATGAGATGTTGATATGCAGCTTTTTGAACACCTCCAGGAATCGAGAAAACTGCTTGTCCAGTTTGTGTTTTCTGATGTCGCGGTGGAAAAGATGGAGGTGGAGTGATTCTTTCTAATTTTTTTTCCTTTGCTTCTTTTTCCTCCATCTGTTGCTCTTGCTTATTTTGGAACTTCTTTTTTGGATACCTTGATTCCAACATCTTTGTTGATTTCAGTACCGCTTTTCAAAGTAATGGCTTGACATTGCTCCTTCCCTCGGTTCCTTGGATTTGGTTCTGTGTTGCTGGGGGAAGATTACCTGGCGGTCTGTAACTTTGAGCATTGGTTAGTTGTCCGATTTGATTCTCCAGTGCTTTGATGGAAGCATATTGGTTCTGAAAGATAGCATCATATACTGCTTGTTGCTTTTTGAACATCTCTGCAATCCATTCTTTCATTTCTAGTTCTTTTTCATGTTCCTGACCTTTGTTCTGCTGTTGAAATCCAAGTGGTGGATTGTTCTTTTGTCCTGAATTGTTGCTCCATGAAAAATTGGGATGATTCCTCCACCCTGGGTTGTAGGTGTTGGAATATGGATTGTTCCCCTGTCTGTTGAAATTGTTGACATAATTCACTGTCTCTTCAAGTTGGTTTGGTTCTGGTGCTCCTCCATATGGTGAACTTGTGGATCCAGTGCTGAGAGCCTCCATGAATTTGCATATCTAATCCAGCTTGGCGTTGACTGCTGTATTGGCTCCACTTTCATAAATTCCTGCAATTCTTTGGATCATGCTCCTTTCTATTGGCCACAATGAATTGTTGTTGGCCATTTCTTCGATTAGGTCCCAGGCTTGATCTTCTCCTTTTGCCATTAAAGCTCCTCCAGTAACAGCATCGATTGTGGTTCTCATCAGTCCAGAAAGTCCATTATAGAAGGTTTGGACTTGAAGTCATTTTGGAATCTCATGGTGAGGACATTTCCGGAGCAAATCTTTGTACCTTTCCCAAGCTTTGTAGAGAGTTTATGTGTCTTGTTGCACAAAGGATGTGATGCCATTCCGCAGCTTTCTAGTTCTGGCTGGTGGAAAGTACTTTGCAAGAAATTTGGTGGCTAAAGTGTTCCAAGTTGTGATGGAACCTGCTGGTAGTGAATGTAGCCCAGCTTTAGCTTTGTCCTTCAAGAAGTATGGGAAAATACGCAGTCTCATTGCTTCTTCCGCTTCTCGGTTGTAATTGAAAGTGCCACAAACTTCCAGGAAGTTGCTGATGTGGGAATTAAGATCTTCAGTTGTATTCCCCCCAAACTGAACTGACTGCTGAATCATCTGAATGCATGTTTTGATGTCACCCGCATTTTCTGGTAAGGGAGGAAGTACAATACAAGAAATGAGTCTGTCAACCACCGGAATGGTTCTATCTCGAATGGGAATTGGTGGTGCAACCTCCAAAGGTTCAGGTTCCATGTTGACTAAAGCTTCTTGACCTTCTCGCCTTTCCCTTGACAACTGTCTGATGGTTCTTTCAATTCTGGGTCAAGCGGTCGGAGTTCAAAGCTTCTGGTTCGTCTCATAAAGGATTCTGAGAACCTGAAACACAAAAAAAACAAAAAAAATAAGTAAAAAGAAATTAGATACAAGTAAAGGTATCTAACCTCTAAACTAATAGTGAAAAATAAATAAGTCCCCGGCAACGGCGCCAAAAACTTGACCAGCGTAAACACACACGTATAACTCAAGCGCATGTATCGTTCAAGTAGTATAAAAATATCGATCCCACGAGGACTTAATTCCTACTGTTGTTATTAATTGTTGAATCTATTATTTACAAATATCTAATTAAATGGAGAAGAGAATGATTGTTTGATTGGTTGAATGTGGTTTTCCTTAATTAAAATAAATAAATAAACAAAAGAAAATACTAAGGAAAATAACAAAAGACTCAAAGATTTAGGGTTGTGAATCTTTCTAATATCTTTTAAAAGATGAAGTGGTTATTTTATGTTTGTGTAATAAATTGGTTTACTAACTGGAACACTAAATTATGCAAAAGCCTCTGTCGATGGTCAGACGCAAATACCCAGTTTAACCCAATTGAACCATATGTCTATGTCAACCAAATTATCTGGATTCATTAAGTTTAAGTTCCAATTATGGCTACCCCCGCCCGACAGGTATATGTCTATCCTGTAAGGAAATCTATTAAAGGGTTATCTATCCTCAAGGAAGATCGTGGGCTATTAAGTCTAAGGCTGAAACCTAAAATTCATTTGTCAAGTTATTTTAGATTTACCACATCAATCTTATTGGTGATCAGACAACAAGAAGCATTAAGCTTAATACTTAATAAGTAACCTTTAAATTACCCAAACTATAAAATAACCCCTTATAAACCGGTGATATTGGAATTCATCACAACCCCAGATAACTAACTTAGTTATGACACATAACTAGGGCTAGTAAAAACTTAAATAAAATAAAAGACATAAAGTAAAATGCTGAAAAGTAAATTGCTGAAAAGTAAATGACATAAAGTAAATGCTGAAATTAAATATTGAAAATTAAATGCTGAAAAGTAAATGCTGAAAGTAAATTACTGAAAAGTAAATGCTGAAAGTAAATTGCTGAAAAGTAAATTGCTGAAAAGTAAATGTGAAAGTAAATTGCTGAAAAGTAAATAAAGTAAAAGTACAATAAAAGAAAATGCTGAGGTAAAATGATCCACTTTTATTACTTCTATTTTAGATATCTCTTTTAATATAATATATTATATTTGCATGATAATACCAACCAGCCATATAGGCGGTATCCAGATTAAGTCAAATTAATAATTAATTACCAACCGACCAATCAGGCGGTATCCAGTTTAGTCAGGTTAAAACCAATTTAAATAATTACCAACCGACCAATATGGCGGTATCCTCGTTAAGTCAGGTTTTAACTAGTTATATATTATAATTAAGGGAGATTAATCTAAATATTAGTAATAAAAGTTTTACCTTTTACCCCAGCAAATGGGAGTTACCTCATCATTACTGAAAAGTAAAAACTGAAAATTAAAGAAAGAAAAGTATTGTGCGTAAAAGTAAATTGCGGAAAGTAAAAACTGAAAAAGTAAAGAAAAGAAAGTGCGAAATCGGAAATTAATTACTGAAAGCTGTAAATAAATAAACAAGATACAATCTTCTTAGTATTCTTAAGGAATTCCTTAGAAGAAAGTATGAATTTACAAATGAAATGGCTTGGTATTTATAGGCAAAATTTTGCCTCCATCAAATCCATTATTAATTGCTCCACTAATTGCTCCACTAATTGCTTATCATGTTTGGTGGTGATTTGATAATTTTTATTATTAATTTATTTTTTACTTTGAAAATGATTGAAAATGACTTTAATAATTACACACAACATACTTCTTGATGGTTCATCAATTTCGGGAATGAAATCTTCAGAATTGGAAATTATTTTGTCTTTCAAAGTTGTAGATCTTTAAGTCTTCTTTAATATGAAACTTGAATCAGCTCAATCCGATATTGGAGTAAAAAGTTATGCATACGACAGATGCGTAAAATTGGAATTTCCAAAACTACATCGTTAAAACGCCTTTTCAAGTTTCCAATCTCCAAAATTAATATGTCAATTCCAATTTTTGCCCTTATTTGACCCACATTTCATCCTAAATGATTTCATTGTGTCCCAATATTATTTTATCTTCAAAATAAACTAAAACATATCAAAACGTTCATCAAACCCGAGAAACTAAACAAAATATTAAGTAAAAAGAGCGATAAATATTGATACATTTTCCGCTCATCAGGTGAGTCAAAAGATTTTGAAAATGAGAAAGCATATCATATCTAGCTTAATAGGAAAATACAGAGCACTTTAAGACATCTAGGTTGGTTTGACCCATCAGATCTCAATTTTTGAGACGAAATCACTGAGTTGGCTTACTTAGGAGTCAGGTTGTGACCGAAACTTTACACACACACACACAATGAGTCTGGTTTAGATGATTTATTACAGAACTTGGATTTAATTTGCGTTGAGTACATTGAAGGATCTTTGATTTCATCGGTAGACATTCTTTCAGGACAATATTATGTGCAACTACCAAGACTATTTTATGTGTTTTATTATTTTTGCATGATTATATGTGCATGTGAATGACGTTTGTGGGTATCGTCGTTGTAAGTCTTCACGAGACTATAACTCGTCTACTAGGACCGCCTAGGGATTTAAAGGCTTGTCACTTACCTAAATGTAATTGTGATCCATACGAAAGTGGCCTAATTAATTTAGTTACTTTTGTTTTTTTATTTATTTAGTTTTTATTAAGTATTTTATTCAGGACTAACAAAATCTTAAGTTTGGGGGTGTTTGATAAGTGTTATGCCTACTTATTCACACATTTTTAGCTTATTATTCTGTTAGGTTTCGTCCCATTTTATGTGTTTTGTAGTTGTTTTGTGTTTTATAAATAGGAAATATTAAAGCATGAAACTTGGGGTAAATGGACGTATTTTGGAAGCTTAAAGATATAAAGGAAGAAAGCAGGGAAGGTAAAATATGCTAAACAAGTCATCCTAGCAGCGGAGCTGGCGTCGTAACGCCACCAGCCATGGAGAAAACACCACAACTTCTAGAGAAGCTGGTGTCGCGACACCACTTCTGGCGTCGTGCACCCTGGACGATTTTTCAACATCATAAGGAATCAGTTTTCTACATAAATAATGACTCCAGGATTTCCCTATAAATACATACGTACGTCCAAAATCCTAAGGAAAAGAATTAGACACAAGAATAAAGCTCTGGACACATAATTTATAGAGATCCAATGAGGGAATTGAAGAGCGACAAAAGGAGACGAAGGCGGTGACATCCGAAGATGAAGGGATTCGATTCAGATTTTATCTTCTTGTTTCTTTCTATAAATTCTAATGATATTCAATATGTTCTTGAGTCAGATTTCATTGTTTTTACTATTTAGTTATGAACTAATTTTATTATTCTAGAGGATGATGTAGCCTATACTTGATTTCATGTGTTTGATTAACAATTAACTATTATGAAGTTTTAATTCAGTTTATTTATATTTTCTTGTGTTTAATGCTTCTGGTTTGCTGGCAATAAATTAGTTGATTCCATATTTAGAATCTATCACTCGAGATTTTGAATAGGGTCTAGAAAATATAACGTATAAATTTTATAGAGTTCGGGAGGCGTATAATTCCTTTTAAGTCATTAACAAAGAATCATTAAAGCGTGATGAGTTGTTGATTATTTGATTTTTATAGGGATATCAAAATCGGTAATTAATAATATTTTCACTCGGCACTCGGAAGAGAGAGTATAATAATTTAGAATTTTTGGCTTATAAACTAAGAAATTGAGTAATAATTTATCAGCACAACAAATACATAGGAGATAGTTAGGTGAAATCAAACTTTAAAATTTATCTTATCCCGATTTTTTTTTAATTAAAACGTTTTGACTTTTCGTTTTTTAGTTTAGCAAAATTTTAATTTAGTTTATTTTAAATTAATTTCTAAATAAAGTTAAGTTTTTTAATTATATTACTGAGTGTGAATTTGATTTCAATTCATGTGAGTTCGACACTCTATATTCAACCTTTACTAATATTTGACATTGTATATCTACGATACGATAATCTCACAACAAGTTTTTGAAATATTATCGTATTGAATTTTTTTTATTGAAATATAACAGGCACATGTCTTACACGTGTTACCTTTACTAGTATGTTATCATATGATGATAACGTTAAACAATGCTAGTAGTGTTCATAATTACTTCATTTGATTATATAATAATAAATTCATTAATAAAATAGTTAAATTAAGTGGTAAATATAAAAATAGATGCCTAGAAGGTTACAAACATAGCTCCAATAAAAGCAGAGGAAAAGACGATAAACCCTGAAGGATTAAACGACATCGTATCCGGCTCTAAATATGTTTTTCCTCTTTTCATAGAAATAGTATATCAAGTTTCAGATATATATATCATCTCTCTGATAACAGTTAGGTCTCACACAATTGTGAGATCCAACGAAATAGACGACATATACATAATTTTTTACTTTCATGTACGAAACAAAACAAAACAAACCCTAGGCCTGCAATATATATCATCTTCTCAGAAATTTGCATTTCTTTGCATCAACGAGAGAAAGACAGTGAGCCAAGTTGAGAGCTAAGGTAAATCTCTATTGAAACCGTCTTCAATTTGGATTTTTTTTTTCCATTTTCTGCTGCTACCCTTTGAACATTCCGTTGATTTATTTATTATATTATTATTTTTTTTTTTTTTACGTTTTGCTAAATATTTCTTCTCTGTTTATTATGCTTATAGCTTTGTACTGTTTCGAGTCTTAAATGATTCTATTTGTAATTATTTTTTGGGATCTTAAGTTAAAATGAGATAAGATGAACTAAAATTTAAATGATATTGAAAGTACCCAACAAATCTTTTGTGTGTTTTTTCTTCTTAACCGTTTTTAATGTGTTATCTTTTTCTATTGGATTTACGCCATGGGTATTAGGGATTATTAAAAAATATTTACTTAAAAAAATTACATCGGAAATGTATCTGGTTGGTGTTGCTTTTGAAGTAGGTTTGTCCATTTTTTTTTTTTTTTATTATGCAGTAATTGCTTTGATGACTCACAGTTTCTGAGACCCTATCTGTTGAGTTATTATTTGTGTAATTGTATTTGCTCTAAATAATCTAGATGGATGATCTTCAAGCTTTTTCTTTGTAGGGAGCTAAAATATGTTCCCTTTGTTTTCTGTTTTTTTCAGTGGAAGAAGAAGCGTATGAGAAGGCTGAAGAGGAAGCGCAGAAAGATGAGACAGAGATCTAAATAGGTGCAGGTATATGGATGCACGTTCTCCTGAATGCCTTCATCACATTTTGACTTTTCAGCATTTGATTCGTGAAGATTAGATGGATGCTTTATTGGGGGAGCTTCTAATGTTTCATCCTCTAGTTTTAAGTTTAGTATCCACCTTATTACGACTGCTGTTTTGAGCTGTCTTTAATATTTCTATCAAGTATATTTAACTGCTGTCTACACTTTTGGTTTAATTTAACCATATTTAACAATATGATGAATATGTCTAATCTGTTTCCTGTGTTTATGTTTTGCTAATTGTGTAAATTGTTCATACTTGGATGATGCCCATTTAAAGTGCAGTGTACAGCTGCCCATAGAGAAAGTAGTAGACAATGAATCTTGTTGGTTGTTTTGTTTTACGTTTGTCCCATGATCTATTAGGTCAAACTTGTTATCCCGAGCCAAACTGATTGACATGGGATCAACCCTATGGTGAAACCTCGTCTGTGTATATATATATATATATATATTTATATATAGTTTGATTTTTCCGCCATTATGTTTGATTAAAAAATAGTTTTAGGATCTATGTAAGATTTGTTGTTTTTGAACTTCTTGACCAAATTAATAGTATCATGTATAACATTGGTCTTCGTTTAGTCACTAAAGGGGAGAGAGAATGAGATAGTAGAGGCAGCTTCAGGGAAAAACGGAAGTTCATAGGAAGTTATATATAAGGGTAGCAAGGTTCGTGGAAAATTCACAGGAAGTTAGACTTGCATATCTTCTTGTGAAGGTTATGTTTTTATTGCTTTGTGCCTGCTTGGAAAAGGTACGCTAGAGTTTGTGATAAATAAGGAAAAAAATGGTGATGACTCGCCCTACTAGCCAAATATTGTCTTCTTTGATAGCACATGATGGCCCAAATGCGAAGCTCTACCCTAAGGCTTCTCTCTTGGTATGGGAAACCCACCAAAATGAATTTTACTAGCGAAAATATTTTGTCACTTATAAATTTATCTTAGCATCACAATCTGCCCTCTTGGAGCTCAACGTCCTCTTGGGCAATGATCAGCAAACTTTTTTGTTGAGAGTGGTTTTGATGCTAATGTGATTACTGTCTCACTCGCAAAATATTATCTTTATATTTTTTTATTCATTTTCATAGTATGTCCTTTGTAGAATCGGAAGGCTTTTGTCTTTTTTTCCATATCTTCTTGTTCTTCAAAACACAAATACTAGGGTTTGTCTATTTTGTCCAAAAAAAGAAGAAGGGGAGTATGAGCATTTGCTTGGACTGGTTTTCAGATAATGTGTTAATGTATTAGTGTGAGCACGAAAACTTTGATTATATATCGACGAAAATCCAATCATTCCAAATAATGTGGCAAAGTCGCATCTTTTTTTGTATGGTGATCAATAAAAACTGCTAAATGTTAGGCTTTTCATGAATGAGTTGCATGTTCTCCTCTTAAGAAAATTGTAATTATTTTCTTGATGAAGTTTGATGTTAACAATATATTTCTGGAGCATTGATATTAATCACCAGTGAATTTTTCTTTTCGATTTCTGTTCAATTTTCTCCCTCAAAACTTAATACTTTTGGATTCCATAACAAGTTTTTCAACTAGGGATGGCAACAATCCCTACGGGCATGGGTCCGAGGAGGCACAGTATGTTAGAGCGGGTAATGAGATAATTTTTTATATCTATTGGTTTGACAGATCAGGTACTGGTATGGGTATTAACATCCAAATAGAGGTAAATCCCATTTTTATAGAGTTATAGGCTAGCTTAAGTGCAAATATGAATTTGCTTTCTCTCTTTTATGTTTTTCCTCATTTCTCTTGCTTATGTTGGAAGACATAGTCTCTTAAACTATAATTTTGGACTTGCATCCATCAAGATTATAGTATAAACACATACTAAAACCTATATTTATGTAGATATTATTAGAGGTCACTCATTTGGTAACCATTAATTGATTTGAAGAACAAGAAGTTCAAGGAGATACTTGGAGAAATCACAGAACTCTCGATTTGTGATTGATAGTTGCATATGTATATTTCCTATCCTATTTATTTATTGCTTGTGCTTTCCAAGGTTCTAAAATGTGTTAGGCGTTAATCTGGCAGTACCCTTGGGACTAGCACCTAGGGTGCCTAGGAAATTCCCCAATGCTCAATTAAAATATAATATTCCAATATAATAAATTATCCAAATCATGCATATTCAATCGGAATATAATGAAATTAACAGCTAAAATAAAGCTCAAACTCAAAGTCATTGGGAAAACGATAATAAAATAAATTTTTAAAATTGGAAATCTCTTTTGAATATTGAATTCTTCTTCTCTATATCCTTCAAGAACGTGCTTTTCATTAGACTCGAACTCAATTTCCTCTATTTATTCGTTAGATTCAAAATCCTAAGCACCATCAAGTTCCCTAAACTAATTTCTAGTACTTTTTGAGGTTGCATCATTTCATCCGTCCCAATTGCTTTTCCAACAATATTCCAAGTTCTTCATCATCAACAATCCATTCTTGTGTATTACTAGCTTTTTTGTTAGTGATACATCCAATTTCATCTCCCTATCCCTTTTGTTTCTTCTTCAATTTGGCATTAATGGAAATAAAGATTAGATTGTTTAAACAATTAACATCTAGTTTAATCTTTTTATTTGTATGTATCTACGTAAAATTTATATTAATTAATTAATTTTAATAATTAAAATAAAATTTATAAAAATAAGTAAATAATTACTAGCTACTTATTGTAGCAGTTATTCTAGCGGACCCCTCACGGGAAAGCTTCTTAAGTAGAGAAAATTATTTTAGGCCCCGGGATCGGACTTGAAAATTTATTCTTCTTCTTTCTGCTTTGGCTGAAACTGCATGTTGATGCACAGGTTCTTGATTTGCAGCAACTGCAAGGATTTGGATAGCCCTGCAGTCTTGTGATTTTAGCGCACTTCAAAATGTTTTATGCGTTGGAAATCACCCCGTCAATCCCAAAACTTTCCTAATTGATGTGGGAATAATTTGGCAGCACTGGACAGTTTCTGTACTACTGAAACAGTCTCGATGTGCGTGCATTACAGTGCAGTTTTTGTTACTGCAATGTGTGCGTGTTCAACGATTTTCAGAACGGATTTTGTACAATCAAATCAGCCATAAAATAATCCCAAACGAGTCCTCTACAACCCCGAATTTTTCCAGCGAAAATCTGAACTTAGTTTCACGATAATGATGATGATCAAAATCCAAAAACGAGTGCCCATGCTCATCAAATGCGCACGCTGCCTGCAGTATGATTTTAAGCCATGAGAGTGCGTCACATTGCAAAATCAAATTTTGCATGTGAAGGTGCATGCAAGGCCTTCTTCTTCCATGTAATGAGAAGTTTGTTTCGTTTCATGCACCCTTTAAAACTTGCGTGAGAAGTGAGTAGTGTTTTATTGGGAATTAACCACTCAGCTTTTCATGCTATGTCTCGTCACCAAGAAAACGGAGTGTGGGTTCTCAAAAACTCACAAAAAAATTTCTCTAAACGTTTTTTAGAAAATTTAATCACTGCACTTTTTCTTCCTTCTTCTCTATAGAGCATATGGAGGTTAGGGTTTTCTTATAACACTTATATCCTTAAATGAAGCGAATTAGCTTCCCTTTTATACTTAGGAAAAACACCCTTGGGTGTGAATAGCCTCATTTTTCCTTCTCTTTTTCTCTCTCTTTTTTTTTTTTTTCATTTAATTAATTAAATACTTAATATCAAATATTAAGTATTTATTTTGGAATCAAATTTCAAAGTTATTTAATCAAAGATTAAATAAATTAATCTCTTTAAATCAAATATTCTATTATCTCATAATCGAGTGTATTGGAAATTTATATTAAATTATTTAATATATAGTTTCCTGATTGTAATTTAAATAAATTATTAATCCCATTAACAATTTGTCATAACGTACAGTTATGTTTTTGAGAGCATAATTGGACTCTCCAATTATTTATGGCTTCCTAAAGTTTATCAAGCTAGCATGAGGTCCAAATGAACCTACAGTTATGAACTTCAATAATGTCGAGATATTGATTAAAACGTCCTTAATTATTAATTTATGGTTATTCCATTAAAAATCTGAAGTTGGATTATTCGTTACTCTAGATATATTTTATATCAAGTCATGTCGGTGCCCACCGATATAATCACTGCATGTAAATTGACCATCCATGAGTATTTTATAATTAGAGTTGAGTCATAATATTCGTTTTACCCATCTAATTATATTTGTACCATAAATACCATTGATTCTCTAATGAAAAATTTATTAAGAACTATTATGAATTTATCTTCCTATTTGTAATAGAAAGATTCAAGCGCTCTAATCGTTCAAAAACTGAACCAACCCTTAAGGAAGATACTCATTTACTTCTCGCAAGAAGAAGTGGATTTCATATTTATGTAAAACGTCCTCAATTACATAGCAATCCATGTCCTCAAAGTACATAGTTATTCATTGGGATTATTATACTGACCTCACCTTTGTAAATCAAAAGACTTAGCCTGCCATGCAGGAGTTTGTATACACTTAAGATTCGAATCAATGCATATATGCTTATTTATTAGACTGATATGAATTACTTTGTTTAACTGGTATTAAAGTAAATTCATTTATGTCTTGGTCCAATCCTCTATGATCACATTATATAAGGTGTCTCCATTCCCATGTCATCACATGAACGATCCCATATCAAAGTTGTCATACTATTATGGAATGAACCGCAATTATAGATAAACATAAATAAAGTGCTCATCTTTGTTTGTTCTCTACGAACTATTTTGGATTATTAATTTCAAACTTAAATTCTCTTGCAGATGACACATATACACTAAGTCTAAAAGTTCATCAGTAACCAACAACATACATGACAATTTATGATATGCTAATTAAAAAATAAACCATTTGATAAATGAAAATTGTATCGTTCATATATTAAAATAAATTTTGTTTACATATTACATGATACTCTAGGACATACATCCCAACACTTACCCCTCAAAAGTGCTCCAATTTGGCTCATACGTAGACAACCTAGTTTTTAAATAAGAGATCCTAGTTGCCATTTTTTTAAAAGTGAGGTGTTCGATATTCATACATACCCCACCATTCAGTTATATATTAATATAAGTAATTAGTAATAATACTAATAAAAGTGAAATGGTAAGTAAATAAAATGAATACTTTATTTTACCTGGATCATAAGAATCATTAGTTTGCTCACATCATTTTACTAACAATGATTTACCAAAAGCACAATCTTTTCTCTTATAAAAATACATATCCTTATTTATAACCTAACTTTGAAACCCAAGGTCATTTGGAAAGAAAGACTTCACAACTAAAAATAGCTCATCCATTACATTCACGTCATGTTCAATGCTTTTATCTTTGGAATAATAATACAGATTTAATAGATAATGCCCCGCGTGCAATGGAGTATCAAGTCGATCTTGTGTTTCATTATCAATAATCTCAAAGATTGGTCGATAACTATTTTTAATATTTTCAATGCCTTATTTATCTCTTCCTTTACTTTTTTTTAGCTCTCCACATACAAAACTCATAGACGGCTTTTTATCCCATCAACAATTTAAAGCACTCTTACTAGAAGACCAAACACCTTTAAGCATCAAGTTATATCATTCCAAAAACTAACTCTCATCACCATAGCAAAAACTACTTTCCTTTAGCATGCTTCCGTTGGGGTTGGTGCTCTGAGCGCCAATCCATATTATATTTATGAACGATTCATAAATACGAAACTTACTTTTTCCATAATATGACTAATTTATGGTAGCACCTCTTGTCTTTTATATGCATATTCGATCTAATTTCAATTAGATTGAAACTAAATCTAGTTTAGTGATGTATAATTTAGACAAAGATCCGAGAATATATATTGTAATGAATAGTTACAAATGAGTTTTGTAATTGACATTGTGATATATCATTACTAGAGGTATATTTTTCAAAAAGGTTCATGGTAAAGATTTACTGACACGGTTCAGTTAGTGAAATTCGTTGAGACCAGTACATGTCATATATTGATATTTGATCTGATAATTTATCCCAATGAAGCATGAGCCTTGGGAGACTCGTATATACATATAGGAATTTATTTGATAAGTATCGAATGGCTTACCGGAAGAACTCCTAATAGATGATACACCAACGTCAATAGGATCTTCCTAAGTCAAGTTGCATATCAAGTCCTTTTACTTGAGATACACTGTGGATGTATGAGTGATCATATACACTTTGACAACAGTCATGTCACCAGTCTTTCTAGACAAATCTCCGCCTATTTGTTGGGTGTGGACCGATGCTCAGAATATCATGTGATGTACCCAAAGAGAATATGTCAGTCTTGTGTGCGAGATTCAAGTATCCACTTCGTGATCCTTTAAATCATTGGCCAATGTGTACTGCGGAAATTAGTTCCAAGTATTTATCTAAAGAATCAGGAATATTTCGCAAAATATATAAATATATGAAATGTACATATGAGAGATTTTACGTTTTCATCTATGTCTCCAGTACAGTTCTGATACATATGACATAGGGACGGTACGATATGCGTCAACTTGTATGGTATCTAATGTGTATGTGTATATGATACATAATTTGATTAGATACACATTAGAATTTTTGACACATGTCAAATTAATTAATTAATTAATTAAATAAATGTAATTAATTAATTAATTAATTAATTTATATTAATGAATATTTGAATATTTGGAAAAATTAATACCATACATTTGTAGCATATGTGGATTAATTTTGGCCAGAGATACAAGTCAAGAAAAATGACTAAATTACCCTTATCTATATAAATGTTGATTTTTGGCCATTGGCTTACGTGAGGGACATACATTTTTATTTCAATCTGTGGCTTAAGGAAGCTTACGCGAGGGCTTTTAAATTAGGGTTTAGGGTTTTCAAAAATTTACTAAATCGAGATAAATTACAATTCTATAATTGGGGCTTTGGATCAACAAATTTAGAAGATTAATAAGTAGTCTGTAAATTTGTTGACTTTTATAGTAACAGTTTCTATTTTCTCAAATTGTTTATATATGTTGTAGAATATATATTATCCTAATGTTTAGTGATTGAAATGTTATAAACCCAGAACCCAAATTAGATGCATGTGTAATTAACTAGGTTAATTAGTGTAATTCGGCCTGATAATTATGTATGACACAAAATTGTCATTCTGGAGTTACTTAAGCCACATCTTGGTGACCTAAAATTGTGCTGGAGTCATTTTATGGTGGTGGACTCTCAATTAGTGATTTGGAAATTTGGATTTACATAATTTGAATCAATTAGGGATTAATTTGTGAAATTAATTCAATTATGGCTTGATTTGTGAAATTGAGCCATTGTGAAAGAATTTGGAAGTATGATAATGCCTAGGAAAATTTTTTGAAATTTTTAGAATTGTTTCGGAAGCTTTTTGAGAATTTTCCCGAAATTTTACTTTAAGGGCAAAATCATAATTTAGTGAAATTACGGATTTTTAGTCATTACTACACTACTCGGAGTACTGTATCTAGGGGTGAGCAAAACCGGTTTCGGTTCCGGTTCCGCATAGAACCGGAACCTACCCGGAAAAATTCGGTTCCGCACTAAGTGGAACCGGAACCTACCCAATTAAACAGGGTACCCTATTATTCGGTTCCAATCCGGTTCCGGTCTGGTTCCGAATTACCCTATTTTACTTTAGTTCCTACATTTTGGAAAATAAAAGCATTAATTCCTCTAATTTTGAGTTTATTTACATCCGATTACTATCAAATAACTTGAATATACTAAAGAAAAACTATCTTTAGTTATTTCAAAATTAGAAAAAATATATCAATTAATAAAAAATATTTAACGACGGATATTAAAACTTGTATTTCTAAAACTATGAAGACTAAAACATTATTATGACAATTTATAAGATAATTGAGTGTCATTTTTTTTTATTTAAATATAATTGAATTTTAAAACATCCATTTTGAAATTAATCCATAAACATGACTTGTTAAAAAATATCTAAGCTTTGAAAATTCAACTTGGTAATGATTCTAATCCTACTGTTTCTGTATATACTCGTTGAATAAGAAAATTTACTCATGTCAATTTGAATCTTTACATGCCAGATGAGAAATATCCCAAAGATGAAAATATCCATAACTTTTCCTAAACAAAAATCAATTAAAAATAAAAATCATCATTAATTAATTACAACTTTTTTTTCCTCACATTCTTAGAAGAAATGCAAGTAAATGAAGACTTGAGCTCGCAGCGAAAGAAATGAACCAATCACAAACTCCTATTATTACATAAAAAATCAAACAACACACAATTCACAAAGAAATTAAATAATGAACACCAAATGTTTAAAATTTATGTTAATATAAACCGGTTCCATGGTCTGGTTCCGGTTCCGACTATTTTGGAACCGGAACCTACCCGGATAAAATCGGTTCCTTCATATTTGGAACCGGAACCTACCCGATTACAACCGGTTCCGGTTCCAAACCCGGAAAATCGGTCCGGTTCCAACCGGTTCCGGGTAGAACCGGAACCGATGCTCACCCCTAACTGTATCAGTGTATACAGTGTGTAAGAATATTCTCAAAATTTTCAGAATTGTTCCGTTAGTGTTTTCCTGTAATTTTTCATATTGCTGGCAAAATGGTAATTTGAGGAAATTATCATAATTCAGTCATTGCTACAGTACATGTGTCACTGTAACAGTGGGCTAATCTGATTGTCTGGTTATCTCGATCAGTAGGTTCGGTGATCCGGTAAGCGATTAACACGAAATCGCGAAAAGTATTTCCAAAAATTTTATCCCAAGTTACTATGCATAATCATACTTTAATATTTGATATTAACGAGCGATATGGGTGAAATATGCAAAATTAAAGATATTTGATATTGATTAATACATCTGGATTAAAAAAGGTTTAAAAGTCGTTTTCGCCCATCGACGCGCTTTCGCAATTTTTTCCCCAACAGAAATGGTATCAGAGCGGGTCTGATCATGCATCCACAGCACATTTCATGCAATAATATATGATATTAGAATCTAAATTAGTATTTACTTGTGCATTTAATCTAGATATTTCTTGAATTTTTGGTTATGCGTTAACGGGAAACATAACAGAGCCTTAAGGAATAAGTTGAGTTATTTTTCTTAGGTAGAACTAATTTTTCAAGAAATTGATCTGAATAAATATCTACATTTGATGTAGATTCTATGCCTTAACACCGCTTTAGGAAAATCCTTGTTGATAAGACTTAATAGTAACTAGTGTAAGGGAACACTTGATCCTAGGTCCGCCTTATCAATACGGATGCAAATGTTTTCCTGATACTATAGCTGATGCATGTATTTTCCTGGTACTATAGTTGTATTGTGTCAAATCTTTGCAGTTATGGTCGATGGTAGTTCGTTTGCACCGATAGATCTTATACAATAAATGTAAATTCGAGTGAAAGTGAAAACCATGAACGTGCCTGTAGACATTATATTTTTACGCATAACCCGATGATGAGTCTCTTATGGGGGCACTACATGAAGGTTCGTAAAGTTATAATGATAAATGCTGGAAGGGAAATGAACTCTCGAGAATTCCGAAAAATAGTCGAGCCTAGGCCGGATAGAACAAGCCAAGCAAACCCTCACGAGATTGAAATCGTTCCCAAGAAAGCCAAGATAGTTCGGTCTCAAACTCTAAACCTCTGAAGAACAAGCAACATAAACCTAGATTGCTAATAGGGGAGCCACAAAGGGTTAGCAAAACTTTGATAAGCCAGATTCAATGAGAACAAATGGAGGGTTACTCATAAGCTCACGAAAATATGTGTTTTTATTTAAAGATAGGTTGTTCAAAAATAGAGACAAAGTTAGCCTTTTATAAGGAGACTTTTAACAAAAAAAACTAATCCTAAAATAATATGAAAAGACAAATCTACCCACACGCCAATAGGCGTGTATCCTAAAAACTAACCTAGGCTAACCCACATGCATACTCATGCATGCTTAACCTAATTCCCAAACATAATAATAAACCATAAGTAATACACCAATATAAATAAAAAAAAGGTTAAATTAAACCAAAGGTCAAGCCTAAATAAAATAACAATAACTAATAAATAAATATATTAAAGTAGGCCTAAGGATCTTGATACTCCTGAATAACGTTCACCATCATAGGACCGTCCAACTTCAAGCCCATATTCAATGTAGTGGAGGCTCATATTTGTACTGGAGAATAGTTGGATATGGTCCTCTGAACTAATCCATGCATTACTTCCTAGATATTCTTAGCTCGAGACCTTATATTTGGACCCTTTGGAACAAGCACGGTAGTGGTCCATCATTGCGCATCCTGGGCCTCATCATTCCCTCTCTCCTCAAAAGATTCGACCTCGAATATGCATCAAATAAAGACAGTACATAAATATTAAATAAAACAAAAATATTATACTCACTTGGAAAATCCACTTATTGGCCTTGTCATTGATTTTCTCAAGTATCTGAAATGGACCATCGCCTATTGGTTGGAGCTTGGATTGGCGTTGCTTTGGAAATCTCTCTTTGCGCATGTGTACCCAAACCCAATCACATGGTTCGAACGATATATGACTTCTGTCTTTGTTGGCATGCAAGGTATATTGTTCATTCTTCTTCTCAATGTGTTTTGGTGCCTTCACATGAATAGACTTGACCAAGTCGGCCTTGTGCTTACCATCCGGATTGACCTTCTCATCAACGGGAAAAGGCAATAAATCCAGAGGCGTTAATGGATTAAAACCATACACAATTTCAAAAGGGGAATAAGTAGTGGAATGAATACTACGATTATATGCAAACTCAATGAAATGAAAATATTCTTCCCATGACCTCAATTTCTTAGAAATAATCGTACATAAGAGTTGAGACAAAGTCCTAGTGAAATCTTTGATATGACTATCTATTTGTGGATGACATGTAGTGGAAAATAAAAATTTAGTTCCCATCTTTCCCCATAGAATTTTCCAAAACTGACTTAAAAACTTAACATCTCTGACTGATACTATAATCCTAAGCACCCCATGTAATCGTACAACCTCTCGAAAGAATAAGTCAACAATCTGTGTGGCGTTATCTGATTTGTGACATGCAATAAAATGTGTCATCTTGCTAAAACGATCAACTGCAACAAAAATATTCTCGTCTTTTCCTAGATATAGGCAAACCTAACACAAAATCCATGGAAACATCTACCCAAGGTATCTGGGGAATAGGTAAAGGTGTATAAAACCCATGTGGTTGAACTTTAGATTTTACTTTCCTACAAGTAATGCACCCATCATAAATGTGCATGACATGTTTCTTTATCTGAGTCCAATAAAAGTGTTAATGCAAGATGTCCAATATTTTCTTAACACCAAAATGACACATAAGACCCCCATTATGTGTTTCACGAACCAATAACTCATGCATGGAGCAACTAGACACATATAATTTATTCTCTTTAAATGGAAAATTATATTGTCTGGAAAATTTATCATAGGCACCCCTTTTCACATGCATTATAAATCTCAACAAAATCATTATCATTCATATACAAGTCCTTTATAAATTCAAAACCAATAAATTTAGAACTCAAGAACGTAATGAGAGCATACCTGCGTGACAATGCGTCAACAACCATATTCTCCTTACCTTGCTTATATCGAATGACATATGGTAAGGTCTTTACGAATTCCATCCATTTTGCAAGCCTTTTGTTAAGCTTTCCTTGGCCTCTGATATACTTTAGGGATTCATGGTCGGTGTGGATCATGCACTGCTTTGGTAATAGATAATGATGATAAGTCTCTTGAGCTCTGACTTGGGTATAAAATTCTTTTTCGTAGGTCGGGTACCTCAAAGCTGCACTATTTAGTTTTTCACTGAAAAAAACTATATGACGTCGATCTTGCATCAAAACTGCTCCAATGCCAATACATGAAGCATCACACTCAATCTCGAAGGTTTGGTTAAAATTAGACAAGGCTAAAACATTTGTAGTACATAAACGATCTTTAAGTAATACAAATGTACTCTTTTGTTCCTCCTCCCAATAAAAACCCATATTTTTCTTTATAACTTCAATGAATAGTGCTGCAATTGTGCTAAAGTCTTTCACAAACCTTCTTTAGAAACTAGGTAGACCATGGAAACTTCTAACCTCCGTGATGCTCGTAGGCGTAGGCCATTCACAAATGACCTTAACATTTTCCTCATTGACCTCAATGCCTTGAGCACTAATGACATACCCTAGGAATACCACTTTTTCTATGCAAAAACTATATTTCTTAAGATTAGCATATAATAATTCTTTTCTCAAAACATCAAGTACATAATGCACATGCCCTGCATGTTCATTTAAATTCTTGTTGTACACTAAAATATCATCAAGTATACAACGACAAATTTAACCAAAAAGCACGCAAAACATGTTCATTAGATGCCTAAAAGTACTTGGGGCATTTGTAAGGCCAAATGGCATCACGAGCCACTCATATAATCCATATTTTATTTTAAAATCAGTCTTCCACTCATCACTTTCTCGCATCCTAATATGATGATACCCACTATTAAGATCAATTTTAGAAAAATACAAGACCCATATAATTCATCTAACATATAATCTAATCTACGTATTGGATGGCGATACTTTACAGTGATATTGTTGACTGCTCTACAATCCACGCACATCCTCCATGTTCCATCTTTCTTTAGAACCAATAAGACTGGAACGAGGCACATATTCATGCCTTCTCGGACATATCTTCTGCTCATAAATTCATTGACTTGCCTTTGAAGCTCATTTGTCTCATCGTGATTGCTTCGGTAGGCGGGTCAATTAGAAATGACCGCTCATGGGATGAAATCGATCTGATGTTCAATGCCACGAAATGGTGGTAAGCCATGGGGTATCTCCTCTGCAAACACATCATCATATTCTTGCAATAAAGAAGCAAACACACTAGACAAAGAAGTGTTAGGGTTAGCTTCCTCTGAACTGATAAGGGTTTCTTTGTACAATAGAAGGATCATCATTTTGTTTTTGGAATACTCTCTTCGCACTTCCCCCTATTTAGAAAAGAAATGATTTTTCACTCTACCCCACTCTCTTTATTTGGCTCACTCTCAATATTTCTCTCTCTTAAACCCTCATAACTATTGACCACTCTAGTTTTCCTTGGTATTGTGCTCTCAAACTTACCCATTATACTCACACTCTCAGCCTCTCCCTTGGGTGTTTTTTCTACGGAAGCTTGTAGCTTTATTTGGTCTTTAAAAACCTCATTGGGTGTCAACAGAACAATTGTCACCTTCCTTCCATCTTTCTCAAGGCAGCATCTGTTCCAAAACCCATCATGTGTCACTCTTCTTTTAAGCTACCAAAGACGCCCCAATAATAAATGCCCAACTTGCATGGGGACTACTGTTAGGGATGTATGCCCTAGAGCTACATATGATGTAAACGGCTTTATGTGTTTTGAAATAAAGTGATGCATTATTCATTTATCAAAGTGTTTATTTAATTTTCGCATATTATAAATTATCTTGAATACCCTAGATTACTTATGTACCTTCAGACTTAGTGTATGAGTGTCATACACAAGAGGATTTAAGTCTGAAGTTAGTAATCTCAAATAGTCCATAGAGAGCAAACAAAGTGGGTACTTTGTTTATGGTTTATCAATAGCTGTGGTCCATTCTATATTTGTATGGCGACCTTGATCCGGGATCGTCAATGTAGAGACATGAGAATGAAGACACCTTGTATAATGTGATCATATAGGACTGGACCCAGATGGAAATGACATTTTTTTAATATCCGTTAAACAAATAAAGTCATTTCGATCTACTAGATGGTCATATATGGATTGATCTTAATCCTGAGTGTACTACGAACTCCTGCATGGTAGGCTATGTCCTTTGATTTACTAAGGTGAGGTTGGTGTAGCAGTCCTGACCAATAGCTACGTACTTTGGGGGCATGGTCTGTTGTGTAGCTGGGAACGTTTTACATAGATATGAAGTTCACTCCTTCTTGCGAGAAATAGAGGAGTATCTTTCTTAAGGGTTGATTCGGTACATGAACGGTTATAGCGCTCAAGTCTTTCTATTACGAATAGAAAGATTAAAATTCATAATGGTTATGAATAAATCGTTCATTAGAGAATCAATGGTACTTAAGATAAAAATAATTAGAGGGGTATAACGGACATTATGACCCAGCTCTAATTACGAGATACTCGTGAAGGGTTAATCTATATGTAGTGACTACATCGATGGACATCGACTTGGTTCGGCTTAATATATCATCTGCGGCAACGATAGTGCAACTTCGGGTTTTTAGTGGAATAACCCAGAGTTAATAATTCGAAATATTTAATTAAGAGCTTAATTAATATTTCGAGATTATTGGAGCTCGGAACCGTAGGTCTATTTGGTCCCCGTGCTAGCTCGATATACTATAGCGGATTTTGTATATTTGAATGGTCCAATTATACACTCACACATGTATAAATATTATTAATATGATTAATAATATTAATTGTCACACTTGAAACTTTATATTAAAAGTTAATATATAGTTTTTTGTAATTATTTGATAATTAAACACTTGGCATTTAATTATATATGATATAATTAAATAAAAGGTTAATTGTGTAAATTCCAAATTTTGGGTTTTGGAAACCCTTGGACTTTATTTGGAAGTTACATCTCTTTTAATATGAATTAATCTTTTTATTTTGTAACATCCTTTCCATTATGGAAGGTTAATATTGATGTTATAAAATCCATATTTTCTTATGCCATGGCCGATTATTACAAGGGTAAAAAGGGGAAGGGTTTTGTTTTATTTTATAAAATTAAACCCTAATTATAAAAAGGAAAATGTGATTTTTATTTTGAGAGAACTCTCATTCTAACCCTAGCCACCTTTCTTATTCTTCTCCAATTCTCTCAAAAGTTGAGAAATCAATAAAAAAAATAATAATCGAAAGAACAAAAGTTATTTGTGTGACTTAATCCCTAAATCGTTTAGAGATTACTTTGTGAGTCTTGCCCACACAAGTATTTGTTGGTAACGAGACATAGCACCGAAGACTTTGTGGTGTCAAACTTTTCTTCATCTTCATCTTATTTTCTTGTTCACGGCAGTGAGGCTAAATATTGCTCACTCCCACCCCTTTGCTTGGTGAAACGGAACCCGGTTTGGTTTCTTTTTAATCCAAAATTTTTGGGGAACATATAATGGTGCTTTGGGGCTGTGTTGGGGCTGTTTTCAAGTGAAAAATCAGAACCAAAACATAGCCACTGTCCACGCAATTTTAGGGGCTGTTCGGGAGTTTGCTGGGCACATTTCAGGGTGCTGCTGTTCGGGGGATATTCGGGGCTGAAATTTTGCTTAAAATAGTAGGAAACTTCAGTAGTACTGCTGGTTCCATTCGGCATTCAAAGGAGAAGGGCAAAAAAAAATTTCAAGTCTGATCTGTGTGCCTAAGACGTTTCCGCTGCGCGAGGAAAGCGTTTCCTGCAACTACATTACACAACACTTAATATGTGTACTTACTAATAGTAATAATTACCAAGACTTGCTTATTAACCTTAATCTCACCACTGTTATCCAACCACTGCAAACGATAAGGCTTAGGATGCCTAAGCATAGTCAAACCTAACTTCTCAACATGTATTGTGCTAGCCATATTTGTACAACTACCACCACCGATAATCATGCTACATACTTTATTCTGGATTAGGCATCTAGTATGGAATATGTTCTCTCGTTGTTGTGAGCCATATCATCCTTAACTTGGCGTGAGTATTCAAAGCACGTCTAGTCACAAATGACTCCCATTTGGCATCATACTCAACCCCATCTTCATCAGTAGTATCTTCCAATTCGGGCATCTCACCCTCAACATCTTCGCCATCTGAAATCACCTCACCATCACCCCCATATATATGGTTATTTTGTTAGAGCACTACGATGTTATATGACCACTCTCTAAACACTTGAAACATTTAATATCACGACTCTTATTTGGTGGTCCTAACACTCAACCATTGGTAGCTTCACGCTTATCGATTATAGGTGGTATATTTCTTTTTTCGATTATGATTTTTTCTTTTCTACTCTTCAATTTTTTTTCAAAAGATCTTTTTTTTTTTAACCATACCATATATCATAAATAATTACAAACAAAGGTAGATATCTAAGCAAACAATCATTCTTCTTCAAATAATTTCTTCAACTAGTCATTTTATCATCTTCTTAGGTTCTTACTGCTAGAAACATATTGTGCAGTTATACGAGTCTAACCTAAATCACCTACTCAAGGCATCAGATAAAAGTAAATTAAGCACTTATCGTTTCTAGATATCATCCTAAAGCAAACAAACTCATCATGTGAACTATGTTTCACTACCGCAAGACAAGATTTTTTTATTTTTTTTATAACAGGAATTAACTAACACAGCACATGCACACACGCCAAACTCAAAATTGGCATTATCCTCATTGTAAAATAAGCTTAAAGCAGAAGAGAAAGGGAAAATACTACCATGCAAGAGGTGTACCATTCTTCAATGCCTTTATGTCCTGGGTCGCAATGCCACAAGTAGCAGCATGATACACTCATGGTTCAATTTCTGATCAGACTCTAGCTGGGCGAACTGGATGGGTTGTGTCAGTATTTGCATAATTACACATGAAACATTATTAAACACACAAATAACAAGAAAAAATAAAATAAAATAATTAAAGATAAAAATTAATAAATAAAATAAAGAAACTAAAAATAATTGTGTGGGTTGCCTCCCTGCTAGCGCTAAGTTTAACGTCTTAAGACAGACATAACCACCCAATTGGTCATGGTGGTTCCCTTGGAAGCTTAGTTGCTCGATATAGGACCGCTCAATGTTTACTCTTTTTTTCCCACAGGATGACAAGAACTGAGTATCTTGCGGTAATGTTCTTTCTACGTATTGTCCCCCAGGATCTATCAACAGTTCAACAAATATCTCCATCTGTGGATCACTTCTTACGAGTGGTGGCTGTTCGCCAACATACATATGCAACTCATCAATTCTTTTATTTGCACAGAATGGTTGCGGTGGCTTCATTTCAAACCTATCATAGCGGTGATGCATGTTGACCCCTTCCGGACTTTCATCACCAATGATATCTATCATGTGGCATTCTTCATCATTTTGCGGGCACGACATGGCTTTGAAGACATGAAAAGTCACTTCTTGATCATGTACTCGCAAAGTCAGCTCACCATTCTACGTGTCGATCAACGTTCTACCTATTGCTAAGAAGGGTCATCTGATGATGATAGGAACTTCACTGTCTTCATACATGTCTAAAACTATGAAGTTCGCGGGAAAGATGAACTTGTCCACTTTTACCAGCACGTCCTCTATTTTTCCTCGAGGGTATGTGAGAGATCTATCTGCTAGTTGCAGCGTAACTGTTGTTGGTCTCGCATCTCCCAAACCCAATTTTTGGTAAATAGACAGCGGCATTAAGTTGATGCTCGCACCCAAATCACACAGAGCTTTACCAAAGTAATGGTTACTAATTGTACATGGTATAGTAAAACTACCAGGGTCCTTCAACTTAGGTGGTAGATTTTTCTGTATGATTGTACTACATTCCTCGATGAGGGCCACAGTTTCAAACTCACCCAGCTTCATTTTCTTTGACAAAATGTCTTTCAAAAACTTCACGTAGCTGGGCATTTGCTCTAAGGCCTCGGCGAAAGCAATATTGATATGTAGTTGCTTGAAGATCTCTAAGAATTTTGAAAACTGCTTATCTAATTGTGTTGCGGCAGACGCTGAGGGAATGGATGAGGTGGATACTCTGTTAGGTTTTCCACTTTAGGCTTTCCTTCCTCTCTCCCATTTTCTTTGGTCGGCTCTGCCTCGTTCTCTTTCGGTTGCTCTACCATAATGTCCTTGTCAATGACAGTTCCACTCTTCAGTATGATAGCCTTATATGACTCATTATTTTGGCCCATCGGGTTAGGTTCTGTATCACTTGGGAGGGCACATAATGGTCTGTAGTTTTTCCCACTTGCCAATTGTCATAGTTGACTCTCCAGTGTCTTCAAAGACGCAGAATGGCTATGTATTAATGCCTCTAATCTTGTAGTGTTCTTGGAATTTTCCACGGTTTGCTCTGTGAGAAGCTTGTGTGATTCACCACTTGCATTAGTAGCTCTTCCATGAGTGGCTTGCTCTCATGAATAGCTTTTTTCTTCTGTTGCAGGTCATGTGATCTATCATGTGGTCATGTGCCTTGGTTATTTTTCCACCCAAAATTAGGATGATCTTTCCATCCAAGATTGTAGCCTGGTCTGTTGAAGTTGTTCACATAGTTGACAGATTCGCCATATTAATTACGTGGATCCCCATTCGGTCCTCCCATATATCCTGTAATCGTGGCACCATCATTATTCAGAGCTTGCATACCCAAGACCTCTAGGCTTTTGGCACTAACAATTGAATTGAGTCTGACCTCGTGTTCGTGTGCTAGTCATTGAGGCATATTCCTATATGTTGGCCACAAGGAATTATTGTTAGCCATTTCTTCTAATAAGTCTCATGTTTGGTGTTCCCATTTTCCCATTAGTGCACCTCATGCGGCTGCATCTACTGTGGACTTCATCATCCCATTGAGCCCATTGAAAAAGTTTGTACTTGCAGCCATTTAGCAATCTCATGATGTAGGCACTTCCGTAGCAGCTCCTTGTACCTCTCTCGTGCCTCGTAAAGAGTTTAGGAGTCATACTGCATAAACGATGTGATGTCATTTCTTAATTTTGCAGTTCTAACTGGGGGAAAGTGCTTTGCCAGGAATTTTGTTGCCAAGTCTGCCCAAGTTCTGATGGACCTTGCTGGTAGTGAATTTAGCCACCCCCCTCATTTTATCCCTTAAGGAGTATGGAAAAATATGCAAGCGCATCGCTTCCTATGCTTCTTGGTTATAATTAAAAGTATCACACACTTCCATGAAGCTGCTGATGTGGGCGTTTGGATCTTCGAGTGCACCATCCCCAAACCGCACCGACTGCTGAATCATCTGAATACATGTCTTGATATGGCATGTGTTTGCAGGCATGGGTGGCAAGACAATGTAAGAGATGAACCCCATCAACCACATGGATTTTCCTATCCTGAATGGGGATTGGTGGTGCTTCTGCCAAGGGTTCAGGTTCCTGATTGTTCATATTGAGCTGCACTTCTTGATCTGCTTGTTTATCCCTTCTCAATTGTCGGATGGTTCTTTCGATTTCTGGGTCAACCAGAAGGATTTCACAGCTTCTACTTTGTTTCATATAATAGCACTAGAACCTTACTTAGAATTAGAGTGATAAAAATAAAAATAAAAAGAACAACTAGATATTAATAAAGTACTTAAGCCTAAAATTAATAATAAAGGTTATAATAAGTCTCTGGCAATGGCGCCAAAAACTTGATCATGATTTTCACATGTTACGCAAGCGCACATATCACTTAAGTAGTATAAAAAGTTATCGATCCCACGAGAACTTATCACTTACGTTACTAATTATTAAGACTAATGACCTACGAGTATCTAATTAAATTAAATGTGATTTTATTTTGAGTTTGAACTAAAGTTAATGCAAATAAATCTAAATTGGAAATTTGTAGAGATAATCAAAGAGAGAAAGCATCCAGGGTTGTGAATCTACCCAGTATTATTCTAAAGATGAATTGGTTGTCATATATTTATGTAATATATTGGTTTATTAACCTGAAATACTAAGATATCCACAAGTCTTTTTCGATGGTCGAGTGAAAATATCCAAAGTAAATTAATTAACTATATTTCTATGTTAATTAAATCACCCTAAATTCATTAAGAACAGGTTCCAATTATGGCTACACCCGCCCTATAGGTATATTTCTATCCTGGAGGGAAATCCCTAAGGTGAGATCATGTGCTATTGAATCTAAGGCTAAACCTAAAATTCCTTTGTCAATTTCATCTAAGTTTACCACATCAATCATATTGGTGATCAGGCAACATGAAACATTAAGCATAAGATTCAATAAATAAACCACAACATCACACAAAATATAAGAAAATCAACTTATAAGTTCATAAATACGGGTTTCATCACAATCTCTGATTGGAGGTTTAGTTACTACACATGCTCAGAAACTCTATATATATATTCAATGATAAACAAAATATTATGTAGTAAAGGAAAGAAGAAACTCTATCGAGATCGCAAGTATTTCACTCCTTACTGTTGAGTTTCCGTGTTGTGCTCTTTTGATGTGTTTTTGTCTTCTCCTTTAAAAATCTCTTTTGGAGACTGTAATTTTAAGTTATGAAACTCTCCCCTCTAATTTCGTCACATGCATCCTTTTATAATGTCTCAGTCTTATTAACTTAAATAAATTAAATCATCAATCTTCATGATTCATTATAATTTTTGTCATTTAATTTATTTTATTTCCAAATTAAATTATTTCTTCAATTGCTTTCCTTATAGCATGAAAATTACCCATTTAAAAGCTTTTATTACCCTCTTTCATTGCTTATTTCCAAAACCTATTTAAATTAACAAAATAAAATAAATTAAGACAAAATAAATAAAATAAATTATAAACTAACTTAAAATTAAGTAAAAATGTAATGAAATAATAGATAAAATATAAGCTCATCATAAACCCATTTATATCCTATAGGTTTAACTCATTCAGGAAGTTCAAAAAAGTCTCAAACTTGATTGTCATGTATAGAATCCATCTCGGATTTCATGGCTTTCTGCCATTTTCCCGAATCGATATCCAATATTGCTTCTTTATACATATTTGGATATGTTTCCTCTAACAGGAAAACATCAAGGCTAGCATCAGATGTTAAAAATAATCTCTCATGAGGCTTTGATATTTTATTTGACTTATGTAAAACTTGTGTTATAGATCCTTCTCATATTTGGATTTTTGGTTTCATCTCAGGTTCCTTAATGTTGGGATCAAACTCATCAAGTTCAATCTCTCTACAATTCCCACTTTCTCTCAAAAAGTGCTTTTCAAGAAAAGTGGCAAAACGAACAACAAATGCATTTCGTTGCTCGGAATCGTAGAATTGATATCCCATGGAATTATCAGGATATCCAACGAACCTACATTTATATCCCTAAGGTGCTAATTTATCCCGCTGCGCAACTCTAATGTATGCAGGACAACACCAAATCTTTAAATGCCTAAGACTTGGATTTCTATCGAACCATATCTGACAGGGGGTCGTAGAAACGCTTTCGATGGAACTTTATTAAGTATGTGGGAACTAGTAAGTAAAGCATAACCCCAAAGATAATAAGGCAGATCTATATAGCTCATCATTATTAGCACCATATCCAATAAAGTACAATTTCTACGCTCAAACACATCATTGTGTTGAGGTGTTCCTGGTGGGCTATATTGGGCAAGAATTCAATTCTCCCATAAATAACTTATGAATTCTTCACTCGTGTATTCACAGTCTCGATCTGATCTAAGACACTTTATGAATTTACTGATTTGTTTTTCTACTTCGTTTCAAAATATTTTGAACTTGTCAAATATTTCCTACTTATGTTTCATTAGATAGACATATCCATATCTAGACTTGTCATCTGTGAAAGTTACAAAATATGTTGAACCATCATGAGCAGAATGATTTAATGGACCACACACATCGCTGTGTATTAGTTGTAATAATCTTCAGTACAGTGTCAAACACTAAGAAATGGGGCCTTTGTCATCTTTCCTTGGATACATGACACACAAATCGAATAAGGATCTAAGGTAAGATTTTCAATCAAACCATCCTTTACCAATTTGGATAGACGTCTAACACCTATGTGGCCCAATCTCATATGCCATAATTCAGTATTATTTAATTCAGATTTCCTACTTGTATTTTCCTCTACATTAAAGACATCTCTATATGTTTCCAAAACATAGTGACCGTTAGATAAAGAACATTCACATTTCAATAAATTATTTTTATCATATAAAAATAAAGCTTCATCTTTAATGTTTATTTTATATCCCTCTTTATCTAATATCGGTAGGGATATTATTTGTCTGATAAGTGAAGGAACATAATAACAATCATGTAAATCTAATTTACATCAATTGGGGAGATATAGAACAACCGTTCCTATGGATTTAACATCCAATGTCTCGCCAGTGCCAACTCTAAGATGGATCTCCCATTTATTCAGCCTTCAGGGAGTTGCAAATATGAGTAGGAATGCCAATGTCTAACACCCATGCACTTTTTGCATCCAAAGCTAATGAGATGTCAATAATTGGAAAAATACAAAATGTACCTGAGGGTCATGTTTTTCCTTTCAACTATGGAAAATCCTTCTTCTAGTGTCCAAACTTCTTGCAATGTAGACATTGATTACGAGCTATTTGCGATTTTACACCTTTGTGCTTCTTGGAGTTCTTTTTTGCAATTTTCTTCTTCCCCATCTTTATTTTCTTTGACTTTCCAAAAGTTTTTGAAGAGCCATATCCACCATGGAGGTACAATATGGGGTTGCCTTTCCTCAAATCATGCTCCACCGTGCGTAACATGTTATGAAGTTCTTCGTAGCTAGTTTGCATCGAGTGCATATGGAATTTTAATACAAAGCCAGCATAAGAACTCGACAAAGAAGATGGAATCAAATTACAGCCCAGCCGTTCATCAATCACAATGCCTTAGCGTTTCAGGTATCGAATCTGGTCGATCATGTTTAAAACATGAATGCTGGCAGCTCCTCCATCATTGAGTTCAGTACGGAACAATTCCTTAAACATTCGATAAAGTTCGATCTCTTGATTTGCCTCGAATAACTCCATGAGTGTTCACATAATGCTCCAAGCATCTGGTACTTCAATGTACTGTCTCAGAAAATCTAGAACCATCGATCCCAAAATGTAGGATTTACCCTTAAGGTTATCATCCTTCCATCTATTAAAAGTTTCTCACTCTTCTAGAGTGGAGTCAGGATCGATTTCAACTGGCAGTGGATTGACAATGACATAAGTCAACTTTTCAAACTCCAAGACAAGACGTATGTGCATTTCCCATTCGAAATAGTTCTCGGCTCCTTTTAGTTTATTGGTATCCAAAGGTCGCATTAATGGATTAACGGCAACCATCTACTAGACAATATTTTAAATAGTAGCAAAACAATTTTCATTTCAAAATAATAAAATTAATTGATTATGGAATTTTAAATCTATTAGTGCCCTCCCACTACTTTACATAATTCCATAATCTCCGTTAACAGAAAAATAGAAATTTGACTATTAAAATTTCATAGCAGGAAGTGGATTCCATGACATTTACTCCAGCTTCACACTAATGGCGATATTGACCTTTATAAACTCATTAGGTAGACCTTCAAGGTCAATCACTTCATGTGACTCATAGTTTGATCCTGAACCGTTTATTATCTTCAAACTAATGATGATATTGGATTAAGACATGTTATAGATGTATACATGCCAATGTGCACTAATGAGCTTCGTATGTACACCCTTACACTAATGAGGATATTGGGTGACTGCGTTAACTCATCATGCTACATCTAATATTTTATCGGAGCAACCTAAGTTCTGATCACTTATACCCTCACACTAATGACAATCTTAGGTATAAATAGTAAGAACTCAATCATCTCTGTATTGTCAAGATGGACCTTCTAATAATGCTCCAACATTACTAAAACTATTACTTAAAATAAAGTAATCACCTAATCATTGGAGATTTATGACAATCAAGTCACTAATTTAATTAGGTCAAAATTTTAATTTATGTCTTATGCATAATTAAATTAAATTACAGAGGCATAGATTTAAATACATGTCTAACATGCAACATGTGTTGTGTGGTTAAGCCTTACTCTGCTATCATTATGTTGGGACAGATGTCGAACCCCCTAGGGTCGGATCGGTGCCCCGCGCAGCGGAAGCGGGTCTAACCGTGGATATATAGCATGGGTGTATTTTTAGAAATAAATTATTTCATTTTCAGGTGTTTAGGGAAAAACCAAAAATAAATCTGGGTCCAGAAAAATCTAATCAGGATAAAAATCGGAAAAAAAAATTTCAGACCCGCGCGCACCTAGTGCACTTGCAGCACTGACTGCATGTAGCATCAATGCCTAGAATTTAAATTTTTTTTATTATTTTCTAAAATAAAAATCTTAAACACATAAAATCATCCAAAATAATTTTCATTTCAAAACCAACCACAACACATGTTATGCAATAAATATATATATATATTTCTTTGAAATAAAATACAACCCATAATAGAATCCCACAATGAAATAACTCATGAACACTTCTATGTCACCCAAAGGTGGTCAAGTGATTCTAGAATGGTAGCCATAGCTCTAAGCTTTAATCTAGAGTTCCAAACTCTAGTTTTATATATGTGTCTACAATAAACATTTTGACCTAATTACAAGCATATTGTGTTTACTTCCAAAGCATTCTAACACAATTAATTAACCTAATTTCAACATCAAGCTACGTTATTATGTATCTAATGCATAATTCATCACTATATGTCTCACTAATGAAAATTCACTAATGAAAAACATAGCTTTTGGATAATATCAAACTTACCTAGCAAGGTTGATTCAAAAATCCAATCTACTTCTCCTTGTTGCAATATTATGGAGAAATTCCAAAGTTAGCAAGCTTGTTTTTAAGATCCAATCTTGATTCCAATGCTAGCAAGCTTCATTCCAAGATCCAATCTTGATTTCTCCTAATTGAAATGTTGTAGAGATCTCACAAAAATTCTCTAACCACTTCTCTAACTTAGGCTAATTTCTCTAATTCTTGCTTGTATTTAGCTTTCTCAAGCTTTTGGGTTGCTTAATTAAGACCTTCCTAAAGCTTGCTATTTATAGCAAAACTTAGACAATTTTTAATTAATAAAAGTTGTACTAAACTTTTATGTGGGCTTAATCTAATGTGTCAAAATATGTATAATTAGGTATGACTAATATTCATTGTCTACCATTTTGATTTAATCCAATTAAATCAAGACAATGATTAGGAAATGGATTAGTTCAATGTTTGCCACTTTGATTTTTAATCCAATTAAATCAAGTCAAAACCACATATTATTACATACTTACAATTACCATAATATCCTCAATTGGTAAAGATAATTGTGATTTTACAATTAAGTCATTGTGTAATTATTGAATTAATCCAATTAGGTAAAAGTAAATAATCAGTGCTATCCAATAACATTTGATTATCTTGGTTGATAATTATAATATCAAATATTATCTTTTATTAAAATTAACCGGCTACCCAAATGCTCAACGAGTACACTTCATATTGAGACTCTCTAATTTCAGACACGTTCGTCATATAATCCTAGATAATATGTACGTAATTTGGCCACCTCCAAATTCGTGAAGAACACGAACCACCTTTCTGAACTATACAGTCGAGGTCATCACATATGTTTAACAATCCATCTATCGTAGGCTATCCGAGTTTTTCTTAGGAAACATAGAATACACCGTCAAGTTTTTGAGGCGCACATCTCATGTCGACATGTCCATGATTCTTCATAACTGATGCGATCCACCCTAGGTGATCGACTTTAGCCAAAGCTTTAAGAATCGTGACTTTACTCACATGGATACCAAAACCTCTTATGGTACACATACGGGCTGACAGATCCTATCTTGCTTCGCACTTGATTACTGAGTACAATGGTCCACACCCAACGAACATCTAGAGGCCATACCATGAAAGGTTTCTGACATATATGGCATCAAAGTGTGGATGATCTCACACAAAATCAATGATATCATATAGTTAAAGGATTACATATGCTACTCGACTCAATGAGATTCATATTGATGGTGGTGTGTACTTTCAACTATTAGGAATCACCTGTGAGTCATTCAGTATTCAATCCAACCAATACCCACATGTCTATACGAGTTTACAAAACTCATGACACATCGGGTTAAACCATTGGAACTCCAATTCCAAAATACAACATGTGCTAGTTTTCTAGGTTATATGAATTCGACCGTATTCCAAAACCAACGACTAGGAATATATATAATTTAAAAATAATTTATAATAGTAATATTTATCCCAATATCGGACCACCTAGTGTCCAATATTACTACAAGACTATTCTAAGGTCGATATCATTCTTAGCATATCTATACATCAATCTAATACGCATAATGAAAATACCATTAATAAGGTATGAAATGAAAATGTAATATTTTATTAATAAATAATAAAATATACAATTCGGATTGGCACTCCAAACACCAACTCCAACATTAGCAAACCTTTGATAAGCCAAATTCAATGAGAATAAGTGATGGGTTACTCACAAACTCACAAAAATATGTGTTTTTATTAAAGATAGGTTGTTCAAAAACAGAGATAAAGTTAACCTTTTATAAGGAGGCTTTTAACAAAAAAAAGTCTAATCCTAAAACAATATGAAAAGACAAAGCTACCCACATGCCAATAAACATGTATCCTAAAAACTAACCTAGGCTAACCCATATGCATACCCATGCATACTTAACCTAATTCCCAAACATAATAATAATCCCTAAGTAATACACCAATATAAATAAAAGTGTCGAATTAAAACAAATGCCAAGCCCAAATAAAATAACAATAGCTAACAAATAAATATGCTAAAGTAGGCCTAAATATCTTGATGCTCCATGGCCTGAATAAGGTTCACCACCATAGGATCGTTCGGCTTCAAGCCCATATTTAATATAATAGAGGCTCACACTTGCACTTGTGAATTGTCAGATATGGTCTTCTGAACTAATCCATGCATTGCTTCTTGCATCTTATTAGCTCGAGAACTTGTGAATGGACCATCTGGAAGATGCACGATAATGGTTCGTCCTTGTGCATCATGGGCTGCATCTTTGGCCTCATCACTAGACATCTCCTATGTTCGATCAACATTTTCTCAGTCAAAAATATTTTACCGAATATATATTGGGTTTATCCAGACATATACAGATCCTTAGATTCGTTAATTAATCACTCTGATCTAAATGCGTGATTTACAAGATTTGATTTTTGTCTGGCCGAGATTTGATTTTTGTCCGGCCAGACATATACTTGAAATACTAAATCTGACCAGATATAGATCAAGCTGTCAGCGGGTGTGCAGATTTTCAATTTCTGAAATCACGGTATCTAATTAACGTCTGATGGAACATTATTCTCATATAAATATATGGCCGAACATAGATCAAGCTGTCAGCGAGTGTGTAGATTTTCAATTACTAAAATCCCAGTATCTGATTAATTTCCGACTGAATAAATAAATATTCGGCTGACATAGATCGAGCTGCTATTGATATGCAGATTAGTAATAATTGGAATCAGTAAGGTGATTTGATTTCCATTTTTCCTTTTCAATCACAGTTCGACCACAATAAATAAGAGCCCAAATTCTTCACAAAGGGGTTTGAAATCTTAGTCTGAATTCTTAGAGAGGGAGTGATTACTTTTGGAAGCTAATAAAAAATAATTATAGCAAGAGAGATAAATAGTAAGAAAAATCATATTAATATTGCTTTTTTATCTTTTTTATTGTTAACGATTGCGCATGTGCATGTTTTAAATTGTTATTGCATGATGTTACATTCCAAGACATGTCTATACTTATTCCAAACTTGAATATTATATTGGCATAGGTAAAGGACCATTCCGAACCCAAATAAATTTAAGGCTGGCCTTTGCGATAGGTGTAGTGCAGCTTTAAATCATTCTTTGTATTTCATACTGGGTGAAAACACCATCAATCTCCAGGTAGTCCCCTGTAGGCTATCCATACTCTTTACGAGCTGTGAGTCAAATAGTATCGTGGTCGCCGACATCATAGACATAATGGTAAAAAATGCTTTGTAGTATTCATGGCGAGATTGAGGTTAACCATGTCTTTATTTTTCTTATATACCCTTTCAAACCCCAATGGCATCACTTTCACTCAAGGTGGTGTATCGCTATGTGATGATAACAATCACTTTTTGGCAGGAACATTCGAGTAAAAAAATGTGCGCTCATTGGTCAATTTAACCATTGGGTGATGAGATCTAATTGTGGATAAACCTTCGCCAGTGAGAGTCTAAGCCTTAACTTTAGACTAAGCCCACATGTATACCAATAGTTTTATGAGGGAAACGGGGTTTATCGCTATGCCTATGATGCCAGTGACTATGACACAGTTATGCTCACAGCTCGTAGAGAGTACGAATATCTCATAGGGGACTACCCGAAGAATGATGAAGTTGCCACCCAATATAAAACACTGAAAATTATTTAAGACTGCACTACACCCCTCGCAAGGGCCTACCTTAAACCCGTTTGGGTTTGGAATGGTCCCTTACTAATGACGTATAATATCCAGGTTTGAAAAGAGGTATATACATGTCTTATGATGCAACATCATGAAATAACAATTTAAAGCATACAAAGACACAATCATTAATAATAAAGACAATCAGGTAGCAATATTGTTAGTTACAAATGTCCACAAATTGCTAAAACAATAGTAAAATACTAATTAAATAGAATAGAGTACATATCTCACTGGCCTGGCTTTGGAGAAGTCAGGCCATACATATTTTGTGTAACTAATGATCAGATGCCTAACTTGGTAGTATCTTCAATGGGCAAACGTTAATGGAGGACATGTCGTCTACCATTACACAAGAGGTTCTTTTACCCTTAACTTCAGCCTTTATGAACATGGGCCGGTTATAATTTTGTCCCTCTATTGGAAGCACTTCCTCAGAGAAGGTTATGACTTTATTACTTTCCTTCCTAATAGATCTGATGACTATAGTTAGATATGTATCAGTTGGCCCTACTATTCTTCCCAAGGATTTAACCATAGCCCTTCTATACTCTTGGGAGGAGCACATCAATTTCCATATGCTAATTTATGCTCGGGTCTTTTTAGCTATTGGAGCATAATATTTTCTTTTTTTTCTTTTTTTTCTTTTCCCTCCTCCTCTATCCATAGAACCATCCACTTCTAATCATCCCTTTGACTTCATCTTCTTTGCTACTAGAAACGTTGTCCCATAACTTATCACATTCGCCACCTTCACTATCACTACTATCCCATATGCCCATAAAATAGATCTGATGATTGAAGGTTTGTAGGACGTACTCTTTCGACAGGCCAGAGTGTATCATATATAGTGGTGGTGGAATAGCATGGTGGTTGGGTAATGGGTTTCTATTAGTGTTGGGTTGGTTTCTTTCAGGATCAGAGATTTTCTCATTATCAACAAGTTCTTGGATTTCATGTTTGAGCCAGGTTCAATTATCAGTGTCATTGCCTTTTGTTTGTGGAAATGGCAGTACTGGTTTAGGTCAATGTAGCGGTGCTGGGTTTGGTAATGGTTTTGGTTCCAAGGGTTTCAGCAAGCACTGTCTGTTCAATTTCTCAAATTCCTTCGAGAAATGTCTGCCAAGGTTTTAAAATCTCATATTCCTTATTATGACAATTTCGACATGACTGGCATTTGCTCTAGAAAGCCCCCTAGTAGTTCTTCTATTTTGGCTATAGAATTTTCGGTTCTCAACCTCTTCTTCTTCAATATTCGTGATGGTTTCTCTCAACTATTGTAAGTCAGAGATTATAGTGGTCATCCTCATCAGCTTGTTGTAGATGGAGTGCTTGGTGTCCTTAATGATAATCTTTATATGGTCATTCTCTTAGGGCTGTATTTGCATTCTCAAAAGATGGCTTCTCCAGCGGTCAACATATTCTTTGAAGCTCTCCTCCTACTTTTGCTTGGTATTCTCCAAATCACGGAGTGATAGGTCGATCTCTATATCTATGACATACTGATTTAAAAATGCTTCCGTCAAATCCCTACAATCATCTTTCACATTTTATACAGGTTGTGGTACCATACTACATGTGCTCCTTTAAAAGACATCCCAAACATCTTTTGAACCTAGCATTTGGGCAAGCCGGTAGAACTCATCAGTGATACGTATTGGCAGAGATGTACTTTTGGATCCCCATTCCTATTGAACTTCACCATTTTCAACATCCTTAATTGAGAAGGAAATTATTTCTTAAATGTCATAGCATCATAATCCAAGAGGTCTTTATGATTGCCCTTCATCTTTTGGGCAACTGACCCAATTTGTACTTTCAGTTTCTAGAGTTCAGCTCGGGAGTTGGCCATCTTGCCTGTAGCATACTCAGACATTTCTTTATTATCATCCAGAATAAGGATTCCTTTGGCTATCCTATTTGCAAGCTCTTCGTGCCTCATTTCACTAGTTTCAACCACTGCTGCCCGAAGTGTCATCTAGTTGGCCATAGCATTGGCCAGGTTCTGCAACTGTTCTGTGATCTTATCCATGTTGGCTTCCAATCGATCTACGTGGGAACCTTCGTAGTTGGCCATTTCTGAGTTTGTTAAATGTCATCTAACTAATCCACATTCTTCCCTCACTCAACGAACTAATATGATAGTTGTATCCAAAAATAGTGAACGTAATACATGTATGATGTTGGAGTTGGTGCTTAGAGTGCCAATCAGAATTAAATATTTTATTATTTATTAATAAAATAACTACATTTTCATTTCATACCTTATTAATGGTATTTTCATTATGCGTATTAGATTGATGTATAGATATACTAAGAACGACATCGACCTTAGAATAGTCTTGTAGTAATATTGGACACTACGTGATCCGACATTGGGATAAGTATTACTATTGTAAACTATTCTTAAAGTATATATATTTTATAGTTGTTGGTTTTAGAATACGGTCGAATTCCTATAACCTAGAAGACTAGCACAAGTCGTATATTGGAATTGGAGTTCCAATGGTTTAACCCGATGTACCATGAGTTTTGAAAACTCGTATAGACGTGTGGGTATTGGTTGGACCAAGTACTGAATGACTCACAGGTGATTTCTAATAGTTGGAAGTACACACCACCGTCAATAGGAATCTCCTCGAGTCGAGTAGCATATGTAATCCTTTGACTATAGGATAATATTGATTTTGTGTGAGATCCTTCACACTTTGATTCCATATATGTCAGAAACCTTTCATGGTCTGACCTCTAGATGTTCGTTGGGTGTGGACCGATACACTCAGTAATCAAGTGTGAAGAAAGATAAGATATGTTGGCCCGTATGTGTACTATAAGGGGTTTAGGTATCCTTGTGATTAAAGTCACGATTCTTAAAGCTTTGGCCAAAGTCGATCACCTAGGGTGGATCGCATCAGTTATGAAGAATTGTGGGCATGTCGACATGAGATGTGCGCCTCGAAAACTTGATGGTATATTCTATGTTTCCTAAGCAGAACTCGGATAGCCTACGACGGAGGGATTGTTAAACATATGTGATCACCTAGACTTTTATAATTCAGAAGTCGTTCGTGTTCTTTGCGAATTCGGAGGTGGCCGAATTGCGTACATATTAGCTAGGCTTATATGACGAACTTGTCTGAACTTAGAGAGTCCCAATATGAAGTGTACTCGTTGAGCACTTGGGTAGCCGATTAATTTTGATAAAAGATAATATTCGATATTATAATTATCAACTAAGATAATCAAATATTATTGGATAACATTGATTATTTACTTTGACCTAATTGGATTAATTGAATAATTACACAAGGCTTAATTGTAAAATCATGATTATCTCTACCATTTGAGGATATTATGTTAATTGTAAGTATGTAATAATAGGTGGTGTTGGCTTTATTTAATTGGATTAATTCAAAGTGGCAAACAGTTAACTAATCAATTTGCTAATATTTGGCTTGATTTAATTAGATTAAATCAAAGTGGGAGACAATGGAGATTAGTCACACCTAATTATACATATTTGGACAAATTAGATTAATCCCACATAAAAATTGATTACAACTTTTATTAATTAAAAATTATCTAAGTTTTTCTATAAATAGCAAGTTTTAGGAAGGTTTTAATTAAGAAAAGCAAAAGCTTGAGAAAGCTAAGTACAAGAAAAATCTTAGAGAAATTAGCCTAAGTTAGAGAAGTGTTTAGAGAAGCTTGTGAGGTCTCTACAATATTTCATCTAGGAGAAATCAAGATTGGATCTTGGATTGAAGGTTGCTAACATTGGAATCAAGATTGGATTTTGGAGTGAAGCTTGCAAAACTTGGAGGTTCTCCTACCATTTAAACAAGAGAATGAGATTGGATCTTTGCATCAAACTTGCTAGGTAAGTTTAAACTTCTCTTAAGTTATGTTATTTTATGTATTGGATGCATGATCACATAGCTTAATGTTGAAATAAGACTAATTAATTGCGTTAGGATGCTTTGGAAGTATAAACACAATATGCTTGTAATTGGGTAAAAATATTTATGTTAGACATAAACGTAAAATTAGAGTTTGGAACTATAGATTTAAGCTTAGATTTATGGCTACCATTCTAGAATCACTTGACCATATTTGGGTGACCTAGAATTGTTCACGATACATTTCTTATTGGGATTTTAATTTGGTTTGTGTATTGGATTCAAAATTTACGTAAGTGCGTATTTAGAATAAATTTATATTTTTGTAAAAATATTTGATATTTTGAAAAACTTGAATTTTGTTCTATAACATATGTTGATGTTGGTTTTGAAATTAAAATTAATTTTGGGTGTTTTGAAAGTGTTTGGGGAAGGTTGGAAGCAATTAGGGTAGAATACCCTAATTCTTTTAGGTCTTTGGAAAGAGAGCTGAAGGTGTTAAAAGAAATTCAATTTGAAACAAAATAATAAAATAATAAAATAAAATAAAATTTGTGTACTGGGCCCTACAGTGCAGGCGCGCACTGTAGCGTGCACAGTATGTGCTACGTGCGCTGAATTTGTTTTGCTTTATTCTGGAGCTTTCGGACTCTGTTTTAGCCCCGGTTTTTTCCTATACACTTGTAATGGAATATAGTATTTTATTAAATATTTTAAAATTAAGTCACGTGAACATACTGTTAGAGTTGGTTCTTGGAGCGTCAATCTGAATAATATATTATACATTATTATTTTTTATTTATTATTAAAATAACTACATTTTCATTTCAAATCTTATTAATAGTAATGTCATTATGCATATTAGATTGATATATATATAAATATGCTGAAAATGACATCAACCTTAGAATAGTCATGTAGTAATATTGGACACTGGGTGGTCCGACATTGGGATATTATAAACTATTCTTTAAATAAATACTCTTAGTCGTTGGCTTTGAAATACGGTCGAAGTCCTATAATCTAGAAGACTAACACATGTTGTATATTAGAATTAGAGTCCCAATGGTTTAACCCGATGTACCATCAGCTTTGGAAGCTCGTATAGACATGTGAGTATTCGTTGGAGTGAATATTGAATGACTCACATGTAATTCCTAATAGTTGGAAGTACACACCACCGTCAAAAGAAATCTCCTCAAGTCAAGTAGCATATGTGATCCTTTGACTATATGATAGCATTCATTTTGTATGTGATCCTCCATACTTAGATGTCATGTATGTCAGAGACCTTTCATGGTCTAATCGTTAGATGTTCGTTGGGTGTGGACCGATGCACTCGTTAATTAAGTGCGTATCAAGATAGGATCTGTCGGTCCATATGTGTACCATAAGGGGTTTAGGTATCCTTGTATGTAAGTTTCGATTCTTAAGACTTTGGCCAAAGCTGATCACCTAGGGTGGATCGCATATATCAGAAAAGGTTTCTGATTAGTTGTAAAGAATCGTAGACATGTCGACATGAGATGTACACCTCGGAAACTTGACGGTGTAATCTATATTTTCTAAGCGCAACTCAGATAGCCTACGACAGAGGGATTGATAAACATATGTGATGACCTTGACTTGTATGGTTCAGAAAGGTCGTTCGTGTCCTTCGTGAATTTGGAGGTGGCTGAATTACGTACATATAAGCTAGGCTTATATGACAAACGTGTCTGGACTTAGAGAATCCCACAATATAAAGTGTATTCATTGAGCACTTGGGTAGCCGATTATTTTTTATAATAAACAATATTTGATATTATAATTATCACCTAAGATAATTAAGTGTTATTAGATAATAATGATTATTTACTTTGATTCAATGAGATTAATTAGATTAATCCAAAATTACACAAGGGCTTTGTTGTAATTTCATAAATATCTCTTCCATTGGAGAATATTTTGGTAATTACAAATATGTAATAATAGGTGTATTTGACTTGATTTAATTGGATTAAATCAAAGTGGTAGACAAAAGTGATTAGTCACACCTTATTAGACATATTTGGACAAATTGGATTAAGCTCGCATAAAAGTTGATTAGAACTTTTATTAATTAAAAAATTGACTAAGTTTTGCTATAAATAGAAAGCTTGAGCAAAGTCTTAATCAAGCTTGAGAAAGCTAAAACAAGCAAGAATTAGTGATATTAACCTAAGCAATAGAAGTGTTTAGAGAAGCTTTGGAAGTTCCCTATAACATTTCAACAAGGAGAAGATGATTGGATCTTGGAACCAAGCTTGCTAGCTTTGGGAATTCTCTACAACAATAAAGAGAATGAGATTTGATCTTGGAACCAAGATTGCTAGTTTTGGAAGTTCTCCAACCATTTCAACAAGGAGAAAAAGATTGGATCTTGGAATCAAGCTTGCTAGGTAAGTTTGATCTTCTCCAAAGCTATGTTTTCATTAGTTAGTTATCATTAGTGAGACATATAGTGATGAATTATGTATTGGATACATAATAGCATAGCTTGATGTTAAAATTAGGCTAATGAATTGTGTATGGATGCTTTATAAGCATAAACACAATATGTTTGTAATTTGGTCAAATATGTTCATGTTGGACATGGAATATTAAATTAGAGTTTGGAACTCTTGATGATAGCTTGGAGTTATTGCTACCATTCTAGAATCACTTGACCACCTTTGAGTAACCTAGAATTATTCATGAGTCATTTCATTGTGGGATTCTATTTTGGTTTGTGTTTTGATTCAAAGAAATGCACATATATATTTAAAATACATGTACGTTTGTTGTATAACATGTGCTTATGATGGTTTTGATGTTAAAATTAGATTTTATGTGTATAGAAGAGTTTGGAGAAAATTGGAAGTGTTTAAAATTAATTTGAGGGTTAAAATGCTCTTTGCCGATATTTTACACAGGGCAGCATCGCGATACTGAGCTTTCAGACCTTCTGGCATCGCGATACTCATCCTTGTGCGTCGTGACACCAAGACGATAAGCTCTCACAGATTGGGCGTTGCGACGCCCAAGCCTCCTCGTCACGACGCGTTGAGAGCTGATGAACACTGAAACTTCATTTTCTCCATTTCGGAGTTTTCGGACTCTGATTTGGTCCTTGGTTTTTCCTACGAACTTGTTACATAATGTAGTTTTCCATAAAATCATTTGAAAATACTTGAAAATACACCCATGCTTGATATTCAAGGGTTAGACTCACTTCCGCTACACGGGGCATCGATCCGACCCTAGGGTCCTACATTCGCCCCAACACATACTGCGCAACCCAAAAACATAGAAACATGCATATACTAACGTAGATATGGTAAACATGCATTTTATAATGAAATGATCATCCCCTAGTGGTATGTGGCATTGTATCCCGAGTGCGAACAATATTATCATCCATTTGGAATCGGCTATGGAACTTACGTTCGGGTTTCCATCCTATATACTATAGGTCATCTGGCCGGATATAGTGATATACCACATGTCTAGCCAGACATATGACAGGTCTGGTCAGACTTCATTGGTAGATTGAAGTAGGTGAATTCAGGTCGGACCTACGACGCAACCCAAAAACACAGAAACATACATATACTAACTCAGTTATAGTAAACAAGCATTTTATAACGAAATGGCCATCCCCCAATGGTACATGGTATTTTATCCCAAGTGCGAACGATACTACCGTCTATTCGGAATCGATTATAAAACTTATATCCGGGTTTTCATCCTATATACCACAGGGGTCATCTGGCCGGATATAGCACATTTCCGGCCGAACATACGACAGGTATGGCCGGACTTCATTGGCAGATTGCATAGTGAAAAAGACATGCATAATAAACAGAAAATTTATAGTAAATAAAAAACTAAACACATGTGTATTAATCATTTAAAGAAACAGAATAAAACAAGTAAACATGCAAATCCGAAAACGATAAACATGATTAACATATAAAATAACTGGACATGTAACAAAATATAAGAAACATGAATAACATAATGGTAACCAGTGAAACATAAAATAACTAAACATGCAGTGGATCTACATATTATAATAATTCGACCGGATATGTATATATCTGGATGGCTGGGTGTGCATGTGTGGTCGGACATGATTGACATCTGGCTGGATATATTGTGTCAAACACAAAATCTAAAATATGAAGAAATATTAAAGGGTGGCCTTTAGGTCGTACCTTTTTACGTATATTATGGCTCAGAAGATCCTTCTGATTGTCAGATGTTTGCCCTATGTTTTGTGGTGCCTAACACAGTTCCACCGAGCGGAAAATCGTTTCCTACATTTAGTCTTTTCAAATCTTCTGAACCAAATGAAAGTCTTTCGATATCATCAGATGCCCTTCCAGATCAACTGGGAAATGTGTCATTCATTCCATGTCGTTTGGAGAAGATTTCAGCGATGCAGGGTGCCTCTCTGTCGATTGGTTCTATTAAAAGTCAATGAGTATACTCCTCTGTCAACTTGAGGGAGCACGCTGCTTTGCGTGTCCCCTGAGCTAGACAAATACCATTACATGTCATTAGAGGACATGGACATTTCTGATATTGGTCAGGGGTGTGGAAGGCTAACCTCTCCAATGCAACCTAACTTCTTCCTCCTATGAGTACAGAATGTCTCTAGCGACGGTAATATTTTTCCTTTTTTATGCATTAAGTCCAATTGTTCTTCATAAAATGGGGTTTTACGCGGTGGAAGCGTGGTTCGAGACAAATCGTAACTTTAAAATTTTTAAACTTACCGAATAAATTATTCAATATCCAATATGAATAAATCATTCGTACTTTACCTAAACATTTTATTCGATATCAAATAACGACATAATAAATTTAAAAAAAACCGCGAAACATTTACAAAAAATATTTTTTCGTAAAATAGCATAAAATGCGTTTTCGACCAAATCGACTAATCAATACTGTACGGGGCTGCCCAGGTCAACCACAATAGTACTTGGGAAGTTCGTAGGCTGCCTAAACAGTGACCAATTCACTGTTTGGGGACTTTACCCAGTTAGCTCAAAATCCCCTGGTAACTTCGTTTTTCATCGTTTTTCGCTTATTTTCACTCCATAATTATTCTAATACCCAACACACATCCAATATATTTAAATAAAATATTTTTCATCACATAATTTACATAATTTCCAGATCTAATTTGGATATAAAATATTCATTTTTCATGCTTTAAATCCAATTTTCTCAACATTAATGAAATTAATATCTACATCAATCAAAGACACCATAATGAAGAACTCAAGAAAAATTCTAAGTATTATTAGAGTGGTCATAACACTCTAGAATGGAAACCTATCATCATATGACAAAAATGAACTATTATTATACTAATATTAATCAATATTACTTCACACATGCATCTAGTCTCTCAATTCATCATCCAAATTAAAAACACCAAACTTTAAGAAAGAAAAGAAACCCTAGAACAATTCTAGATACTCAAGAACAAGAAACAAATTTTCTAAACTTAAGAATATTAAAGATTACCTCAAAATCTCCAAATTTCCTTAAGCATTCTTCTTGATTTGATCACTTTCTCTCAAGTTTCTATCAAGAATCATTTTGAAAGCTCTCTAAAATGGTGATGGATTTTTTTTATTTTTTTTTGTCAAGACAACTTATGAAAGAGAAAAATAATTTTTACTTTATCTATGTGTTGGCGAAATATTAGGGGAATTTTTGGTCAAAATACTTAATTAATCAAATTAAATTATTAAAGCTTTTAAGTTGACAAAATCAATTTGTACACTTCAACTTTAAAAGTCATGCCATATGTAACCATTGATAATTAAACATATTACATAACAATTATGAATTATAAATATAATTTAAATATTTAAATATTTATTATTTAAATATCTAAATAATTAATTAATATGATTATTAATATATATATATATATATATATTATTTTTATTTACACTAAATAACAAAATACATATATTAATGACATATATCAAAAACTCATTTGACAACTAATTGATATGTATTTAATAAAATCATATATTAAATATAAATACACATTAATTACTAAATGACTTAAATGCCCTTAAGCATGTGTAATTTGGTTTAACCGTTAAACGATTTGAATTAGCTCATTTAATCCGATAAAGTTTATGAATAATTTGTATTATTCATAATGCATTGCCCAAGTGTTCAACAAGTACACTTCATATTCTTGGACTCTCTTAGTTCAAATTTATCCGTCACGGAATCCAATTTCATATCCATAATCACCAACTCGTAAATTATGACGACCATGGATATTCTCGCTAAACTATACAAGTCGAGATCATTGCATACATATAATCCATTCATCACATGATATCCATATTATACCGGGGATATAGATGGGAACATCAAATCCTTGAGGTATAATATAGTCGACTTATTAATTTGTGATCTTTTTATAGCACTCAGAACTCGCTTCCGCAGTGTACAATGGTTTTAACAAATCACAAACACGTGCATGATACATATGTCCTGCATACAAGACTGTCGAATTTTATCTGATACTCACAGGATATCATGAGTTTGAGTCCACACTTAACAAACATGTGAAATTCTGATATAAATATATCGGTAACATGACTACCATCAAAGTATGGAGGATAACTCATGTATCTATAGTGGTATCTCAAGTCAAATGACCACTACGCTACTCGACTCGAGAAAATTCCTATTGACGTTGGTGTACCATCTATTAGGACATTTTTGATGAGTTGTTCAGTGTTTATCAAATAAACACCTACACGTCTATATGACTCTCTCGAGACTCATGGTTCGTTGGGATAAGCTATCGGCCCAAGTCTCGATATACGACATGTACTGGTCTCAACAGATGTTACTAACCAATCCATGTTAGTAAATCTTGACTAGGAACTTTATTTGAGAATATACAACTTATAGTGACACTTCTCAATGTCAATTACAAATTACGTTATAACTGCACACTATGTTGTAAATCCTTGGGTCTTTGTCTAATGTATACATATCGATAAACCGGATTTAGTTTCAATCAAATTGATATTAGATCGAATACGTGTATAAAAGACTAGAGGTGTTACCATCAATAAGTAATATTATGGAAAAGTGAATTGTTCGTATTCTTAAATCGAACATAAATAAGATCTGGATTGGCTCTTCGAGAACCAACCTAACAGTTCAACGAATTCCCAAGCACAAGTGAACCGACAAACATTTTGATCAAATACCCTGCTAGTCAAGTGACCGAGCAATCGATAAGGGAAATGAGAATGAGATTGAGGTATAGGTTTTCTGAGTCTGTTGAAATCAAGTTGGCCACGGCGAATGAGAGGATCGACTATAAAATATCAGATGGATAGAGTTCTATGAACGCCCATTTGCTGATGGTTTGAGGTTCTGGTGCCTATGTTATACTGAGAGGTGCTGAATCACTATGAGTTAGCCCCATCTTAGTTGATGCCAAACACATTGAGGGTGCTATTGTTAATTGAGTGCATGGCGTTTGAGTTGGGGATAGAATTTGGAGTGAGAGATCTGATGTAGACATACTACCTCAAAGAGCACGTGACCAAGAAGGGAAGATATCACTTGTATCTTCGCCAAAAGAATGAGCATCTAGTGTTGGGCTTACGACCAATGATAGGGAAGACTGGCAAAAGTTGTATTTCTTCGTGAGGGGAGAGAGTGTCTTCGGGTCAGCTAGAGTTGACTGAATCCCTGAGCATTGGAGTTTGTCGAGTGAGTGTTTTCTTTCACTGTTCTTAGTGATTAATTTTGTTGACTGGAGCTTATTTGCTTCCATTTTGCAAGTCTACTACAAATTAGAGCATTCGACACTACCAGCAGCATCGTCTAAAACACGAAGTTCATCCTTAGTCTGCCTACTCCTAAAAGAATTGGAGGTCTGTCTTGAAAGAGATGAGACTGAGGCTAACCCAATTATGAAGGAGGTTTTTTATACTGAAGGTACCATTTTGGCCATTTGATAAGTACATGAAAATTTACTTTGAACATCACTAATTCGACTTGATTATCATATGTTTAATCTTAATTATAGTTTATTTTATGCTTTGTTATTAGGAAGCAATGGAACATGGATATTGGAGAAATTGTACGTGTTTTGGGACCTTACGGACACATCGGAAGCACGCAGGAAATGAGCAGAAACACAGGAATCATTATCCTGCAAGCTAGGCCACGCGTCGCGACGTGCATGGCCGCGCATCGCGACACGGAGATGTTTTCCAGGATTTTGCTTACACGGAAACATAACCCTAGAATGAAAGAAAAAACAGAGAGAGAACATAGTAGAAACACACAAAAAGATTAAAAACATATTTGAGATTGAAGAACGAAGAAACTTCGCGCTAGACAGGATGCTGTTGCAATCTCTTCAGGCTATGTCTCTTTCTTCTATGGAGAACTAATCTCCTAGGCAAAGCTAAGAATGAACTCTTGTATTTAAAATCTGATATTCATGTTGTTGATTTCTGAATGCTTTTTAATGTTTAATACAATTGATGATTCATTGTTCCTTATAATATTTTGATTTATAATCTATAGATTGTGTTTTACCAACTTGCATATAGGAATAATCATGTTTCTTCTATGTGTGATTGGGGAACCCAGTTGTGACTGGTAAAGTTGTTTTATGAGTTAATCTTCTACTGCAGTATTGCATGTGGGTATATTATCGACGTTAGATAGGTCGTAACGATAACTTTGAGTGTTGTTAACATAGAGAAAGTAATTCATCGGTTACTTTAGAACTTAATGTGTTTTGAATTGAATATCTTCCGATTGTTGGTTTGGGATGTGAAACCTTCAATTGAGTAATAAAAGGAATCAATAACTAAATATAGGAGGTTGCAACAAGAGGGATTCATTACGCTTTGCTGCTTCTCTCTACTGATAATTTCTAAATATTTTTCATAATCTTTATTTTACATCACCAATTCAATTTATCTATTTTCATTAAGTTATTGCTAACGTTTTTTATTTAAGTAATTTAGTTCCTTGTAACCATCTCTATGAGGAATCGACACCCCAACTATACTGCGATAACCGCAAGTACTTTTTGGGCATAATCAAATTTTGACGTTGTTGTCGGGGAGACCGTTTGCAATCTAATGGAGCAGGTTTGCTTGGTTAACAACAAAGCGGTAACTTCGTTCCTTCTTTACTTTCTTTGTTTTTATTTAAATTATTTCAGTTTTAATTTTAGTTTGATTTTTTTAATTTACTTTTAGTTTATTCTTTTTATTTTTGTTTCTAGTTTTACTCGTGTTTAATTGCATGCCTAGATGTAGGGATAGGTTTGGTAGATTTGTTAGTATTGAAAAAGAAAACTCAGATTCAGAAAGTTTGTTTGACAATATTTTTGCCACACCATCTACATTTATCACACATACTATGAGTGAGTACGAGCGACCACCTATTAGGACTCTTGAGGAGTACCTCCATCCAACTCGCACAGCTACACCATCATGTATAATGTTTCCTCCTAATGCACCACATATAAACTTTAAACCTGGAATGATATAGTTTCTCCCAACCTTTCATGGTTTGGAGAACGAGAACCCTTATGTGCACATTAGAGAGTTTGAAGAGGTTGTAGCAACCTTCCATGACCTATTTGGGACTACAGACACAATTAGACTTAAGTTCTTCCCATTTGCCCTTAAGGATAGAGCTAAAAGTTAGTTGTATTCTTTAAGACGTTGTTCAATAGGATCATGGGTGAGATAACACATGCATTCTTTAATAAATACTTCCCACATCATAAGACTAATGCATTGAAAAGACATATCTCTACCTTCTCCCAGAAAGACATTGAAACTCTTTATCAAACTTGGGAGAGGTTTAAAGAGATGTTTGCTAGTTGCCCTCACCATGGGTATGAGAGTTGGCATTTGGTGAGTTATTTTTATGACAGTCTAACCCCTAGAGAGTGCCAATTCATTGAGATAATGTGCAATGGTGAGTTTATACGAAAGGGCCCTGATGAGGCACTAGAGTATTTAAATGACCTGGCTGAAAAATCTCACACTTGGACTAGACCAAATACCATGGATAGCACCGATAGGACATGTCCCACCCCTTCTAGCGGAGGCACACACCACTTTAGGGAAGAGGATAATCTTAAGCACAAGTTGAGTGATGAGCGGAAAATATATCAATATTTACCGCCCCTTGAACTTAATATTTTGTTTAGTTTCTCGGGTTTGATGAACGTTTTGATGTGTTTTAGTTTATTTTGCAGATAAAATAATATCGGGTCTCAATGAAATCATTTAGGATGAAATATGGGTCAAATAAGGGCAATTATTGGACTTGATATATTAATTTTGGAGATTGGAAACTTGAAAGGGCGTTTTGACGAAGTGCAGTTTTGGGAATTCCAGTTTTGCGCATCTATTGTATTTTGGGCATAACTTTTTACTCAGATATCAGATTTAGCTTAAAGAAGACTCAAAGATCTACAACTTTAAAAGAGAAAATATTTTCGAATTCTGAATATTTCATGACCGAAATTGATGAACCATCCAGAAGTGTGTGATGTGTAATTATTAAAGTCATTATCAATCATTTTCAAAGCAAAATATAAATTAATAAATAATTAATAAAAATTATCAAATCAACACCAAACAAGATAAGCAATTAGTGGAGCAATTATGGATTTGGTGGAGTAATTAGTGGAGAAATTAATAATGGATTTGGTGGAGAATTTGATGGATGATTTGATATAGGCAAAATTTTGCCTATAAATACCAAGCATTTCATTTGTAAAATTTATACTTTCTTCTTTGAAATTCCTAATGAATAAATAAGAAGATTGTATCTTGTTTGTTTATTTACAGCTTTAAGTAATTAATTTCCGCTTTCGCACTTTCTTTTCTTTACTTTCAGTTTTTACTTTCCGCAATTTACTTTTACGCATAAACTTTTCTTTCTTTACTTTTGCAGTTTTATTTTTCAAGCAATGAGGAGGTAACTCCCCTTTGCTGGGGTAAAAGGTAAAGCTTTTATATTGCTATCTAGATTAATCTCCCTTAAATATAAAATATAAACTATTTAAAATCTGACTTAATGAGGATACTGCTATATTGGCCGGTTGGAAATAATTATTATAAATTGGTTTTAACCTGACTAAGTATGGATACCGCCTGGTTGGTCGGTTGGTAATTAATTATTAATTTGACTTATTCAGGATACCTCATATATGGCTGGTTGGTAATTCATCACGCAAAGTTAATTTATTATATTAAGGGAGATATCTAAAAAGTAGTAATAAAAGTTGATCCTCTAACCCCAGCATTTTCTTTTATTGTACTTTTACTTTATTTAATTTCAGTAATTTAATTCAGCAATTTACTTTCAGTAATTTACTTTTATTTTTTTTTACTTTTTACTTTTTACTTTTTACTTTTTACTTTTTAATTTCAGCAATTTACTTTTCAGTATTTAATTTTCAGAATTTACTTTATGTCTTTTATTTTATTTAAATTTTTACTACCCGTAAATATGTGTCGTAACTAAGCCAGTTATCTGGGGTTGTGATGAAATCTAATATCACCGTTTTATAAGGGGTTAGATTATAGCTTGGGTAATATAAAGATTTATTTATTGAGTCTTAATCTTAATGCTTTTCATTAACTGGCCATTAATAAAATTGATCTGGTAAATCTAAAATGAACTAGACATAGGGATTTTAGGTTTCAGCCTTAGACTCAATAGCCCACGATCTTCCTTGAGGATAGATAACCCTTTAATAGATTTCCTTACAGGATAGGAATATACCTGTCGGGCGGGGGTAGTCATAATTGGAACTTAAACTTAATGAATCCAGATAATTTGGTTGACATAGACATATGGTTCAATTGGGTTAAACTGGGTATTTGTGTCTGACCATCGACAGAGGCTTACACATAATTTAGTGTTCCAGGTTAATAAATCAATATATTACCCAACTTTAAGATAACCACTTCATCTTTAAAATGATATTGGAAGAAATCACAACCCTAGATAGTTTTTAATATTGAATTTTCTTAAAACCTATTTTCGACAATTTTATTTACTTGCTTTTAAATTTAGAATCGTCACCATTTCAAATCAATCAATCAACCTGTTAGATACTAGTAATCATTTGACCTCATAAAATTAATAGATTAGATATGAAGTCATCGTGGGATCGATATTTTTATACTACTTGAACGATACGTGCGCTTGCGTTATACGTGTGTGTTTACGCCGGTCAAGTTTTTGGCACCGTTGTTGGGGACTTATTTTTTTTTTACTATTAGTTTAGGGGTTAGATACCTTTACTTGTATCTAATTTACTTGTTTTTATTTGTTTTTGTTTTTTTTTGTTTTTTGTTTCAGGTTTTCAGAAACTTCATGAGACGAACCAGAAGTTTTGAACTACGACCGCTTGACCCAGAAATTGAAAGAACCATCAGACAGTTGAGAAGGGAAGGCGAGAAAGGCCAAGAAGCTTTAGTCAACATGGAACCTGAACCTTTGGAGGTTGCACCACCAATTCCCATTCGAGACAGAACCATTCCGGTGGTTGACAGACTCATTTCCTGTATTGTACTCCTCCCTTACCAGCAAATGCGTGTGACATCAAAACATGCATTCAGATGATTCAGCAGTCAGTTCAGTTCGGGGGGAATGCAACTGAAGATCCTAATGCCCACATCAGTAACTTCCTGGAAGTTTGTGGTATTTTCAACTACAACAGAGCATCAGAAGAAGCAATAAGACTGCGAGTTTTTCCATATTCCTTGAAGGACATAGCAAAAGCTTGGCTACATTCACTACCAGCAGGTTCTATCACAACTTGGAACACTTTAGCCACCAAATTTCTTGCAAAGTACTTTCCACAAGCCAGAACCGGAAAGGTGAGGAATGACATAACATCCTTTGTACAACAAGATTCAGAATCCCTCTGCGAATCTTGGGAAAGGTACAAAGATTTGCTCCGGAAATGTCCTCACCATGAGATTCCAAAATAGCTTCAAGTCCAAACATTCTATAATGGACTTTCTGGAATAATGAGAACCACAATCGATGCTGCTGCTGGAGGAGCTTTAATGGCAAAAGGAGAAGATCAAGCCTGGGAACTAATCGAAGAAATGGCCAACAATAATTCCTTGTGGCCAACAGAAAGGAGCATGATCCAAAGAATTGCAGGAATTTATGAAAGTGGAGCCAATACAGCAGTCAACACCAAGCTAGATCAGATATGCAAATTCATGGAAACTCTTACCACTGGATCCACAAGTTCACCATTTGGAGGAGCACCTGAGTCAGAATCTTTCAACCAACATAGAGAAACGGTGAATTATGTCAACAATTTCAACAGGCAGGGGAACAATCCATATTCCAACACCTACAACCCATGGTGGAGGAATCATCCCAATTTCGCATGGAGCAACAATTCAGGGAAATGAACAATCCACCACCCGGATTCCAGCAACAGAACAAAAGCCAGAGCAGGCAAATGAACCAGGAATAACAGAAGTGTTGACCCACTTGAAAAAGATAGAAGCAAAACACGACTCTCAAGCAGCAAGATATGATGCTATGTTTCAATCCCAAACAGCATTAATTCAAAGTCAATCTGCTTCTATTAAAGCACTGGAGAATCAAATGGGACAACTGGCAAATGCTCAGAGTTACAGACTGTCAGGTACCCTTCCTAGCAACACAGCCAAATCCAAGGAACATAGGGAAGGAGCAATGTCATGCCATCATGTTAAAAAGCGGTACTGAAATCAACAAAGATGTTGGAATCAAGGCACCAACAATTGAGGAAGTTCCAAAAGAAACAAAGCAACAGATGGAGGAAAAATAAGCAAGGAAAAAGAACATATCACTCCACCTCCACCTTTTCCTCAACGTCTTCAGAAGAACAAATTGGACAAGCAATTTTCCCGGTTCCTGGAGATCTTCAAAAAGCTGCATATCAACATTCCATTTGCAGAAGCGTTGGAACAAATGCCCACCTATGCCAAATTCATGAAAGATATTCTTTCACGAAAACGGAGATTGGGAGATTACGAGACAGTAGCATTAACAGAAGAATGCAGCGCTATCATTCAGAGGAAACTTCCCCCGAATTTGAAAGATCATGGCAGCTTCACGGTTCCTTACGTCATAGGAGAACATAACTTTGGTAAGGCTTTGTGTGATTTAGGTGCGAGTGTTAACTTGATGCCTTTTTCTATTTTAGGAAATTACAGATTGGAGAAACAATGCCAACTTCAGTCTCACTGCAACTTGCTGATAGAACGCTCGTATTTCCAAGAGGCGTGAGTGAGGATGTGCTGGTCAAGGTTGACAAATTCATTTTCCCAGCAGATTTATTGTCCTTGATATGGAGGAAGACGCAGACGTGCCAATCATCCTTGGGAGACCATTCTTGGCTACAGGTCAAACCATTATTGATGTACAAAAAGGAGAATTAACCATGAGGGTACAGGACCAAGAAGTAACATTCAATGTTTTCAAGGCCATGAATTTCCCAGATGATGAAAAGAATGAGGAATATTTCAAACTTGATGTGATACATAGTACCGTTCAGAACTCTGATGAAAGACAAAGTTCTACTGACAAACTTTAAAACATGTCAATTGCCTGTAAAGCCTAAAGATAAAGCATCTTTTGTACTGAAGGAGCCAATTCTTGCACTACAAGCAACAGAAGAGAAAAAGTTCCAACAGCTCAACGAATTGGAGGAATTTCACAATCAGCCTTTTGATGATGCCAAATTGTACAAAGAAAAGGGCAAGAAGAGACATGATGAGAAGTTAGTGCGCATACAACTGGAACCAGGCAGAAGAAAGTACTGTTAAACAAATCAAGGGGGAAATTCTTCCCATGGAAGCCAAAATCACGGGGTCAGGTCCATTTGTGATCACCAGGTTTTACCAAATAGAGCCGTTGAGATACATGATCCTGACGCTAATAAAACTTTCAAGGTTAAAAACAAGCGTGTCAAGCACTACTGGGGAGAATCATTTGGGCGACAAAAAGAAAGTGTTACACTTTCAGATCCAGCTTAACGTTCGAGAAGTCACGTCTATCTGACGAATTTAAACTTAGCGCTCGCAGGGAGGCAACCCATGCAATTTTTGTATATATTGTGATCTGGTGTGTTTTATTTTTGTGTATTTAATTTTTGCAGGTTTAGTCATTTCACGATGGAAGAAGCTCTCGCAAATCTTCACAAGCAATTTCCTTCTCTCCCTCAAAAATCTATGATGAAAGTCTACAAAGCTCGCTTGGAACGGATGAGGTTACTGACAATTCACGGTGTTCCTAATGACATTCGTTGGGTAATTGAAGCACGGGTCCAATTGGCAGGTGAGTCTTGTGACTCTTTTAGTTCACATCTGCCTGGTTTGGAAGAAGCACCTATGCAAAGAAACGTAGAGCTAAACAAATGGGTGTGTTTGTTACAAATGTGCTCGATGGAATTGCAATACTCGTTGTCGTTCTTTAGGAATGGTGTCTGATAATCGCGAAGACAAAATTAAATTCATTAGGGATGACTTGAGTAAGGAGTCTTTAGATGATATATCTTCAAACTCTTGAGACGCATCCCAGTGGATATGTTCACATAGCCTTTCGCAAATTACATACACAATTCAAAAGAAAGACAACTGTTAAGTCTCAGGAATCTGACTCAAAAAGACCTGTTTGCCAATTTATAAGAAAATGGATGGGAAGCTTGTCCCTGACGCATAGACGTCGATCAAGCCGCTACTTTTCTTGTAAAAATATATATCTCTTTGTCTTTTCCTAATAATTGTAATTTGTTTTGTTTGTTGTTTTCTTTATTTTCTCCGACAGGATCCAGACCTTTTTGACTATCACGATTTGTTTAACTAATAATTGTCATTTGGCAGGTACTAGTGCTATTATTTACTCACCCTTTTCAGGTATTATAAATTCAACTCATCATTGCACTTTTGAAGACATCCAGAGTAAAACATGGAAGCCACTTCAAGAAGACGAGTTGAAAACATCTGTGTGTTTTGCGGTAGTAGTGTTGGAACTAAACCACAATACATAGAAGCAGCACATGAATTGGGTCGAGTTTTAGCTGCAAGGAATATGCACTTAATATATGGCGGAGGAAATCTCGGACTTATGGGGATCGTTTCAAAGGCTGTACAGGAAGGAGGCAGTCATGTTTTGGGAATCATCCCAAAACCCTTGGCAGAGGCAAATCTTATTGAACCATCAAACGGAGAGGAACTGATCGTGCCAGGTATGTTTGAACGTTTGGTAGAAATGATTAACCGTGCTGATGCTTTTATTGCTTTGCCAGGTGGCTTGGGCACATTGGAGGAAATTTTTATAGTACTATCTTTGGGCGAACCTGAACATACACCAGAAACCAATTGGACTGCTCAACGTTGATGGATTTTATGATTTTCTTTGTGTGTTTCTTGATGATACTCGGAGAAATGGGTTCGTGTAAAACCTTTAAAAGAACTCCTCTTTACTGCCAGAACTGCTCCGGATCTAATAGACCAACTCATAGCCTATGAACCACGAGTTGACCCTATTCTTTCAAAGATAAATTGGTCTGAAGACGATCGTGGTAAGAGGCGTCGGATTAATCTGGATCTAACCTTTAATTTCCTGTAGATTTCAGCTAACTAAGTACGACCTTCTTAACTCTCCTTTTACTGTTTAAGACATTAGGGACAATGTCTCATTTAGGTTTGGGGGAGGGAATTAGTTGATCAGTACCTTATTTTTAGTTGTGTGTTATTTTATTTTTAGTCCAAATTTTTTCGAAAAATACAAAAAAAATTGGAAAATTTTCAAAAAATTACAAAAATATTTTGTGTTTTTGTGTTTTTATTTTGACTAAAAATGTGAAATTGGTAAGAGATAGCTGAGTAAGGAGTTTCCACTCCTGAGACGTATCTCAAACCTATTTCGAAACAAGTTAATTTTTGTTTATTTTATTTTGAATTATTTAATTTGTAAATTCTCCATAAAACTGACTAAAATGGATCTTCATATGCTAGTTGACAGATATTATCAACATATATAGAAACATACGGACATGAGCTAAAATGAAAAGTTTGTAATATTCAGTGCTCTAGTTTAATTGGAGGAAACATCTCAAAAAGCAATGGAGTAAAAAAAAAAAAAAAAAAAAAACGTCTGAGATCCGAGTTATTAAGTCTGTAAGGATTTTAACACCTAGTGCCCTAAAGCCAACTGGTTTGGGAGTCACTGGCCCAAAGCTAGTTACATGGATTGAAGAGCTGCAAAAAATATATATATCTGAAGTCTGAGTGATTAAGTCCGTAGGGGTGTCTTAACACCTGGTGCCCTAAAGCCAACTGGTTTGGGAGTCACCGACCCAACACTCACTACATAGACGGAAGATATTGTATATAAATAAAATAGAGAAAAATCAAAGAAAAAATCAGAAAAATGAGAAAAATTATTCCATTGCTACAAAAAGGTGTGAAATCTGATAGAACTTTAGGACAAAAATATTACTCTCTTATCAACTGCACTTATGACTGTTGTGGGCAAAAGTAAGTTGTTTAATATTTTGTTGGCTATGTATATGAAGAATGGTAAAAATAATCGGAGAATTTACTTATTCAGTAATTTAGAATAAAACAAAACAACTAGTAACTTGAAGTAGAAGTTTCACCTGATTAGTCACTAACATCTTTATTCTCTTTTCGCTTGTCTTTTTGCTTTTGTGTGCATTAGTTTTACTACCTGTAGACAACAGGACCTGGGCGACGCTGTTCTTGGCTCGCGGCCTAGTTGGGAAGTATGAAATAACATGGAGTCGCCACCCGGTGTGAACCGGGACAAAGATTTAAGGCTGCACTCACCCCTCGCAAGGGAAGGCCTCAAACCGTTGGGTTCGGAATGGTCCCTTACTTATGCACTTGTAATAAAATGATTTGTGCAATATTCTAACCAAGCCTAAACAACATATTTCCAAGGATAATTTACTTCTAAGCTCGCATGCATAAAAATAACCATTATAACGACAATATCATACAATAATCTCATGGCATACCTCAATTATATAATGCGGAAAATAAAGAACAAAACTAAACATAATGCGAATTCCCAACGCAAAATAAATGACTAATCATGCTTGAATACCATCTCATGAACACATCAACTAAATAACATGCGGAATTCAAGTAACGAATGACAAACAAATCAAAAAATCATAAAACAAAATATGCGTCGTTTACTCAAGTGGTACGTGGAGTTGTATCCCGAGTGCAGATCATACTACCGTCCATTCGGAATCGGCTATGAAATTTATGTCCGGGTTTCCATCCTATATACCACGAGGGCGACACATTTTTTCATTTTATTCAAGGGCCACAACATACATCATTTTACAATATATGCATATTTATCTACTCAAGGGCCACAACATGCATCATTCATAATACATGCATTTACTATCTATTCAAGGGCCACAATCATGCATCAAAAACGACTCTCATGCGATAAAAATGAATGAAGCCATTAAAAAGATAGATGAAATAATAGGAAAAGTACCCTCAGGTCTAACCTCTTTTGTCGTCTCTCGAAAGCGCGTTACACTGCCGTCGGAAGGGGTAAAAGCTCCTTACTCTTTCGGTTCACTAGCTTAGCGTCTTAACTCGTTGTTCCACTGTTTTTCTCACTGTTTGGACTTCGTTTTGCTGCCGTTTCGGATGTGTTTTCTGCTCACTGTTTCAGGTCTTATTTTTGCGTTTTAAGGGGCTGTTTTTGTGTATTTAGGGGACTTAATGTGCAAATTTGTGATGCGTTTAGAGGTAATTTCAGGGGTATATTGGGCTGCTGTTTTGGCGATTTGGGGGCAGTTTTTTGGACTGTTTAGGTGCGGTTTTTTGGCTTATTGAAGGCGCAGGTTCAGGGAGTTTTACTGGGCGTGCAATGCAGGGCACTTTGTGCATGAACAAATGTAGTGCAGGGGCTGTTTTGCATGAAGGTGTGGACTTACAGTGCATGGGTATTGTGCGTGAATTATGGCAGTGTGTGGGGTTCTTAGGCACGGTGTTAAAGGCTCAGATTTGGCTTATTGAGGGTTGTTGTTTGAAGCAAGGGCGTGGCTGTGATGCGCTGATGGAGAGGGGCGATTTGTAGGCTTGAGGCAACGTGTGTTTATGTGTGTGGCAGGCTGCAAATTGGCTGAGTGGAGCGTGAAAGTGTTGAGTGACGAAAGGGGCTGCTGGAGCCGAAAGTGGCGTGGAAGGGAGGCTGGTAAGTGGCGTGCGTGTAGTTAGTTTATTGGTTCGTTGAAGGCAGTGGGTGTGTGGTTGTGTTTGTAGGCAGTTTGGGCAGTGGTGTGGCGTCGAGCAGGCTGGTTTGTGAGTGGGTGAGGTGGCTGATCTGTGCAGTTTGTGAGTGGATCAAAGGCTTGTGAAGGCTTACGTGAGGAGGCGGCTTATGTTTATTGCTGGTGGTTCAAGTGGAGAGATGGAGGCGTGAAGAAGTTAGGGTGGTAGTGAGAGAGAGAGGGCGTGGGATCAGGGTTCGTAAGAGATCTTAGGGCATGAGGGTTTCTGGTTTTGAGGATGGGGCTGGTTATGGTTGATTGTATGTGTGGGTGTGCTCTGGCAGTTTGTTTTATTTGTAGTTCACGGCTATGGAGTGATTTAGGGTTTACTGGTTTGTTATTCTTTGTTTTGGCCGTGTATTCCATGAGAGAGAGAGGTGCTTAGGGTTTTTTTCCTTTGTGTTTTTGCCGTGAATGAGAGTATGTAGAGAGGAGGAAGGAGAGGATGGCGTGAGGGAGAGCTAGATGAGTCTTAGGGTTTCTGGTTTTTGGGGATCTGCCGTGGAGATTAGAGGTGGAAGAAGAGGACCTAGGTTTGTTTGGTTTTTATTTAGGAAATAAATCAATTAAAATTATGTGTATTTGATTGGAATATTTTAGGCAATAATATCTTTATTCTTGGTGATTGATTTGTTTAATTTGGTGAGTAGTGATTTATTAAATAGGAATTAAATTATATTGATTTGTTTTAAATTGGAAGTGATTTATTTAATTTTGGTATTTGATTTTAGTTTAATTTGTGTTTAATTTAATTGGTTTTAATTTACTTAGATTTAATTTAAATTTAATTTGTGACATATATTTTAAATGTTTTAATTATCTTTGGATGTGACTTAATGGGCTTGGGCTAAGGTTAAGTTTTAAAACGGAGATCCAACAGCGAACCCGAAGCTAAACACGTGAACTAAATCCAACAAAACGTCAATTCTTGACGCTTCCCTTCCGACGACCGTTTCCCGCAACTTCCACGACTTAAGAGATAGTTGTCTCCAAATAAGACTCCTCATCGGGTTTCACATGCAAAAATGCAATGCCTACAGTCGCCCCCACTTTGATGGGACTTGTGCAGTGTGTGACTTTGAACAATCCTATCAAAGTTATGCAATGCATTTTTACTTACCTGGCGCGCCAGCTGCCACCTGACTTGCCTGTTGCTCCGCCGAGCTGATGATGCAGTGGACCTCGATCCTGGGACGCATCCCAATAACTGCAACCGACAACGGGGGCCTCGACCCTGGATGCATCCCAATACCACTGACAAAATGGGCCTCGGCCGGGGATGCATCCCCAAAAATGATGCAGTGGGTCCACGACCCTGGAACGCATTCCAATAACTGCAACCGACAACGGGGGCCTCGACCCTGGGACGCATCCCAATACCGCTGACAAAGTGGGCCTCGACCCGGGGACGCATCCCAAAAAACAAAGATGCAGTGGGTCCACGACCCTGTGACGCATCCCAATAACTGCAACCGATAACGGGGGCCTCGACCCTGGGACGCATCCCAATACCGCTGACAAAGTGGGCCTCGGCCGGGGACGCATCCCCAAACTGGAATATACTTACGATGATGTGGGTCTCAACCCTGGGACGCATCCCCAAATGCTGAAGATGATGATGTGGTCTCAACCCTGAGACTTATCACCGAAACTGATACTGTGTAATGGATGTGGGCCTCGACCTTGGGACTCATCCCCCAAAACTGATACTGATATCGACGTGGGTCTGATCTTGGGACTCATCCCTGAAACTGATGTTGATGCTGACATGGGCCTCGACCCTGGGACTCATCCCCAAAACTGATACTAATGCTGGCTTTGTTCCTGAATTGCATTGAACGTGGGCTTTGTCCCCCTGACTGTAATGAATGTGGGCTTTATTCCCCAACTGAACTGAATGCAGGCTTTGTTCCTGAACTGTTGATTGTGGAGTTCGATCTTTGGACGCATCCCAATAACTGTAACTGACAACGGGGGCACCTCGACCCTGGGCACCCCGACCCAATACCGCTGACAATAGGGACCTCGCCCTCAATATGATGATGTAGTGGGCACTTCGACCCTATGACGCATCCCGAAACTACAACCGACAACGGGGGCACATCGACCCTGGGCACCTCGACCCAACACCGCTGACAATAGGGACCTCGCCCTCAAGCTGATGATGATGTAGTGGGCACCTCGACCTTGGGACGCATCCCGGAACTACAACCGACAACGGGGGCACCTCGACCCTGGGCACCTCGACCCAATACCGCTGACAATAGGGACCTCGCCCTCAATATGATGATGATTGTAGTGGGCACCTCGACCCAGAACTACAACCGACAACAGGGGCACCTCGACCCTAGGCACCTCGACCCAACACCGCCGATAATAGGGACCTCGCCCTCGAACTGATAATGATGTGGGCCTTGCCCCTGAACTGATATTGACGTGGGCCTCGCCCCTAAACTGATCTGACGTGGGCCTCGCCCCAGACTGATGTGGGCCTCGCCCCAGACTTATACTGATGTGGGCCTCGCCCCAAACTGATACTGATGTGGGCCTCGCCCCAGACTTATACTGATGTGGGCCTCGCCCTCAACTGATCTGACGTGGGCTCGCCCCAGACTGATACTGATATGGGCCTCGCCCTCAAACTGATACTGATATGGGCCTCGCCCCTATATTGATACTGATATGGGCCTCGCCCAAACTGATACTGATATGATGGTGGTCCATTCTCGAACGTGTGTTCCATTCTCGGAGTACCATTCCTGGCTTGTTCATTCTCGAACTTTGATTGCCATTCTCGGCTGAACTGATGCTGATGTCGGTGTGATGAGGTCCATTCCCGAACCATCACCGTGCTGTGGTGTGGTGAAGTCCATTCCCGAACTGCCACCGTGCTGTGGTCCATTCCCGAACCGATCTCCATTCTCGGAGTGTTGCTGTGATATGATGTGATGAAGTCCATTCCCGAACTGTCACCGCTGTGGTCCATTCCTGAACCGATCTCTATTCCTGGAGTGCCATTCCCGATGTGCCCTTCTCGGCGTGCTCATTCCCGAGCTGTCTATTCTTGGACTGTCCATTCTCGGACCAAAATCTCCATTCTCGGAGTGTCATTCCCGGCTGAAACTGATACTGCAATAATGTGGGCCTCGCCCCCCAGAATGCCATTCCCGGCAGAAACTAAAACTGATGTAATATGGGCCTCGCCCCCTGGGATCCATTCTCGGCAGAAACTGATCTGAACTGATGTGGGCCCCGCCCCCAGGCTGCCATACCCAACTGATACTAATCCGGAACTGATATGGGCCCCATCCTCTGAACGCCATACCCGGCAAATACTGATACTAAACCGATGTGGGCCTCGCCCTCAGAATGCTATACCGGAAGAGCTGATACTGAACCAATGTGGGCCTCGCCCCCAAGGTGATATGGGCCTCGCCTCGAACTGATACTAAACTGATGGTGGTTCATTCCCGAACTGTTACTGTGAGGTGGTCCATCCTCGGACCATTACTGAGATGTGGTCCATTCTCGACTTGTTCATTCTCGAACTCTGATTGCCCTTCTTGGCTTGTCCATTCTCGAACTCTGATCCATTCTCGGATTTATTCCAAAACTCTGACGATGTGGGCCTCGACCCTGGGACTCATCCCCAAAACTACTACTCATATGTTGCTGATTCTGGTTGGCTTGTCTTTGCCGCTTTTTATTTTTCTTCCTTGAAACCTGTGAATACAAAACAAAACAAACACAAAAAAAAATGCAAAATTTGTTACGCGTATGCATGCATGCATGAATGAATTTCCTATTCCACTGGGTTAGGCCTTCCCCCAGTTCTCCAAGTGATTGCTCAGTCTTTTCTCTGGTCTCATCCCTCAATTTCTTGTTATGTCTCGGATTCACGAGGTGGTAGACTGGTCGCCCCCAGTCTTGGTTTAGCTTTCTGCTTTCTGCTGTTTGCACTTGGTCAAGATGAACCACATGGTGGGGCCTTCCATATCATCATACTATCACATGCTACGAAATAGTCCCAATAGTTATACATATTATCGTCCTCAAGGAATGCCCAGTAATGAAACCAGAGAACCTTCAAAACATTCGAAGCAACTCAAATCCAAGTCTTTGAAAAAATGATCTATGCCAGACTCAAAGTGTGTGTGTGCAAAGGTTCTTTCACAGCTTAATCCTTAAGTAAGCTAACTCGATGATTTCGTTTCAAAAATCGGGATCGGTGGGTCAAACCAACCTAGATGTCTCAATTATATTCCGCAATTGCTTTTCCATGCTCAATGTAGTATGGTTTATCTTTCTTTTCCTTTGTCTCTCATTTTTTCTTTTCATTTTGAACTTCATTTTTTTCTCTTTTTTTTTTCTTCCTCTTTTTTTCTCTCTTTCTTTTTTTTTCAACACACCTACCCTTTAAGTTAGCATTTCTCCTCATGGTGGTCCTAATACTCGCCCATGGGTAGCTTCACGCTTATCGGTTATAGGTGGTTCATTTTTTTTTAGAGACTTTTCTTTCATTTTCAACCATACCACACATCATAACATAAGCAAATCAAGATAGACATCTAAGCAAACGGTCATTCACCGACCTACAATTTCATCAACTAGTCACTTTGCTAACTACTCAGGTTTTCACTACTAAGAACCATAATCAAGAGCTTACGAGTCTAACATAGATCAATTACTCAAGAGTTTATCGTTTCTAAGGTTTCGCCCTAAAGCAATCAATTTCATCATCGGACTTATGTCTAACTATCAATGACTAAAAAAACAAACAATTTTTTTCCTTTTTTTTCTTTCCTCTCTTTTTTTTTTTTTTTCTTTTTTTTTTTTTTTCTCTTTTTTTTTTCTTTCCTCTCTTTTTTTTTTTTTTTCTTTTTTTTTGAAGGCCCCCCCAATGGTCTTTCTATCCTTACCGTAAGGTTTTCTGTTTCTCGATTTCCTCTTCCCCGCTATCCATGTTTGCTAAAATCCCCTTGACAAACCCCTTTTTTTTTCTCTAACCCAACGGATATCTATGATGGCTTTTAAGACACAAAGGATTAACATGATGCATGTATGCATGAGATGCGTGCGATGTATGAGATATAATATGCATGTGGTTATCAAAAGCATAAAGGGGCAACTTCTATAAGATATACAACTATCGTTCTCATGCGGGTTTATAACAATGCCTTTGATTGAACTCCCTCAACCCACTATAGAAACGGTCAACTAATGCACAAATCATACACATCACAAGACATGATTTCGGGGCCAACTCTCTTATCCCCAGTGGAGTCGCCAGACTGTAGACAACAGGACCTGGGCGACGCTGTTCTAGGCTCGCGGCCTAGTTGGGAAGTATGAAATAACATGGAGTCGCCACCCGGTGTGAACCGGGACAAAGATTTAAGGCCGCACTCACCCCTCGCAAGGGAAGGCCTCAAACCGTTGGGTTCGGAATGGTCCCTTACTTATGCCACTTGTAATAAAATGATTTGTGCAATATTCTAACCAAGCCTAAACAACATATTTCCAAGGATAATTTACTTCTAAGCTCGCATGCATAAAATAAACCATTATAACGACAATATCATACAATAATCTCATGGCATACCTCAATTATATAATGCAGAAAATAAAGAACAAAACTAAACATAATGCGAATTCCCAACGCAAAATAAATGACTAATCATGCTTGAATACCATCTCATGAACACATCAACTAAATAACATGCGGAATTCAAGTAACGAATGACAAACAAATCAAAACATCATAAAACAAAATATGCGCCGTTTACTCAAGTGGTACGTGGAGTTGTATCCCGAGTGCAGATCATACTACCGTCCATTCGGAATCGGCTATGAAATTTATGTCCGGGTTTCCATCCTATATACCACGAGAGGCGACACATTTTTCATTTTATTCAAGGGCGACAACATACATCATTTTACAATATATGCATATTTATCTACTCAAGGGCCACAACATGCATCATTTCATAATACATGCATTTACTATCTATTCAAGGGCCACAATCATGCATCAATAAACGACTCTCATGCGATAAAAATGAATGAAGCCATTAAAAAGATAAATGGAAATAATAGGAAAAGTACCCTCAGGTCTAACCTCTTTTGTCGTCTCTCGAAAGCACGTTACACTGCCGTCGGAAGGGGTAAAAGCTCCTTACTCTTTCGGTTCACTAGCTTAGCGTCTTAACTCGCTGTTCCACTGTTTTTCTCACTGTTTGGACTTCGTTTTGCTGCCGTTTCGGATGTGTTTTCTGCTCACTGTTTCAGGTCTTATTTTTGCGTTTTAAGGGGCTGTTTTTGTGTATTTAGGGGACTTAATGTGCAAATTTGTGATGCATTTTAGAGGTAATTTCAGGGGTATATTGGGCTGCTGTTTTGGCGATTTGGGGGCAGTTTTTTGGACTGTTTAGGTGCGGTTTTTTGGCTTATTGAAGGGCAGGTTCAGGGAGTTTTACTGGGCGTGCAATGCATGGCACTTTGTGCATGAACAAATGTAGTGCAGGGGCTGTTTTGCATGAAGGTGTGGACGTACAGTGCAGGGGATTATGGCAGTGTGTGGGGTTCTTAGGCACAGTGTTAAAGGCTCAGATTTGGCTTATTAATGGTTGTTGTTTGAAGCAAGGGCGTGGTTGTGATGCGCTGATGGAGAGGGGCGATTTGTAGGCTTGAGGCAACGTGTGTTTATGTGTGTGGCAGGCTGCAAATTGGCTGAGTGGAGCGTGAAAGTGTTGAGTGACGAAAGGGGCTGCTGGAGCCGAAAGTGGCGTGGAAGGGAGGCTGGTAAGTGGCGTGCGTGTAGTTTATTGGTTTCATTGAAGGCAGTGGGTGTGTGGTTGTGTTTGTAGGCAGTTTGGGCAGTGGTGTGGCGTCGAGCAGGCTGGTTTGTGAGTGGGTGAGGTGGCTGATCTGTGCAGTTTGTGAGTGGATCAAAGGCTTGTGAAGGCTTACGTGAGGGAGGCGGCTATGTTTATTGCTGGTTCAAGTGGAGAGATGGAGGCGTGAAGAAGTTTAGGGTGGTAGTGAGAGAGAGAGGGGCGTGGGATCAGGGTTCGTAAGAGATCTTAGGGCATGAGGGTTTCTGGTTTTGAGGATGGGGCTGGTTATGGTTGATTGTATGTGTGGGTGTGCTCTGGCAGTTTGTTTTATTTGTAGTTCACGGCTATGGAGTGGTTTAGGGTTTACTGGTTTGTTATTCTTTGCTTTTGGCCGTGTATTCCATGAGAGAGAGAGGTGCTTAGGGTTTTTTCCTTTGTGTTTTTGCCATGAATGAGAGTATGTAGAGAGGAGGAAGGAGAGGATGGCGTGAGGGAGAGCTAGATGAGTCTTAGGGTTTCTGGTTTTTGGGGATCTGCTGTGGAGATTAGAGGTGGAAGAAGAGGACCTAGGGTTTGTTTGGTTTTATTTAGGAAATAAATCAATTAAAATTATGTGTATTTGATTGGAATATTTTAGGCAATAATATCTTTATTCTTGGTGATTGATTTGTTTAATTTGGTGAGTGATTTATTAAATTAGGAATTAAATTATATTGATTTGTTTTTAAATTGGAAGTGATTTATTTAATTTTGGTATTTGATTTTAGTTTAATTTGTGTTTAATTTAATTGGTTTTAATTTACTTAGATTTAATTTAAATTTAATTTGTGACATATATTTTAAATGTTTTAATTATCTTTGGATGTGACTTAATGGGCTTGGGCTAAGGTTAAGTTTTTAAAACGGAGATCCAACAGCGAACCCGAAGCTAAACACGTGAACTAAATCCAACAAAACGTCAATTCTTGACGCTTCCCTTCCGACGACCGTTTCCCGCGACTTCCACGACTTAAGAGATAGTTGTCTCCAAATAAGACTCCTCATCGGGTTTCACATGCAAAAATGCAATGCCTACACTACCTTTTTACTTTTGTAAAATGTTTGTGGGTATCATTGCTGTAAACCCTCACGAGACTACAACTCGTCCACTAGGGACACCTAGGGGTTTAAAGGCTTGTTGCATATGCTAAATGCAACCGTGATCCCTACGAAAGTGGCTTAGTTTAATTTTAATTGTTTCTTGTATTTATTTTGTTGTTTTGCTCGAGGACTAGCAAAATGTTAGGTTTGGGGGTGTGATGAGCGGAAAATATATCAATATTTACCGCCCCTTTAACTTAATATTTTGTTTAGTTTCTCGGGTTTGATGAACGTTTTGATGTGTTTTAGTTTATTTTGCAGATAAAATAATATCGGGTCTCAATGAAATCATTTAGGATGAAATATGGGTCAAATAAGGGCAATTATTGGACTTGATATATTAATTTTGGAGATTGGAAACTTGAAAGGGCGTTTTGACGAAGTACAGTTTTGGGAATTCCAGTTTTGCGCATCTGTTGTATTTTGGGCATAACTTTTTACTCAGATATCGGATTGAGCTGATTCAAGTGCCAGATTAAAGAACACTCAAAGATCTACAACTTTGAAAGAGAAAATATTTTCTAATTCTGAAGATTTCATGACCGAAATTGATGAACCATCCAGAAGTGTGTGATGTATAATTATTAAAGTCATTATCAATCATTTTCAAAGCAAAATATAAATTAATAAATAATTAATAAAAATTATCAAATCAACACCAAACAAGATAAGCAATTAGTGGAGCAATTATGGATTTGGTGGAGTAATTAGTGGAGAAATTAATAATGGATTTGGTGGAGAATTTGATGGATGATTTGATATAGGCAAAATTTTGCCTATAAATACCAAGTCATTTCATTTGTAAAATTCATACTTTCTTCTTTGAAATTCCTAATGAATAAATAAGAAGATTGTATCTTGTTTGTTTATTTATAGCTTTCAGTAATTAATTTCCGCTTTCGCACATTCTTTTCTTTACTTTTCAGTTTTTACTTTCCGCAATTTACTTTTACGCACAAACATTTTCTTTCTTTACTTTTGCAGTTTTTATTTTTCAAGCAATGAGGAGGTAACTCCCCTTTGCTGGGGTAAAAGGTAAAGCTTTTATTATTGCTATCTAGATTAATCTCCCTTAAATATAAATATAAACTATTTAAAATCTGACTTAATGAGGATACCGCTATATTGGCCGGTTGGAAATTAATTATAAATTGGTTTTAACCTGACTAAGTATGGATACCGCCTGGTTGGTCGGTTGGTAATTAATTATTAATTTGACTTAATCAGGATATCGCCTATATGGCTGGTTGGTAATTATCACGCAAAATTAATATATTATATTAAAGGAGATATCTAAAATAGTAGTAATAAAAGTTGATCCTCTAACCCCAGCATTTTCTTTTATTATACTTTTACTTTATTTAATTTCAGTAATTTAATTTTCAGTAATTTACTTTCAGTAATTTACTTTTATTTTTTTTTACTTTTTACTTTTACTTTTTAATTTTCAGCAATTTACTTTTCAGTATTTAATTTTCAGAATTTACTTTATGTCTTTTATTTTATTTAAATTTTTACTACCCATAAATATGTGTCGTAACTAAGCCAGTTATCTGGGGTTGTGATGAAATCTAATATCACCGTTTTATAAGGGGTTAGATTATAGCTTGGGTAATATAAAGATTTATTTATTGAGTCTTAATCTTAATGCTTTTTCATTAACTGGCCATTAATAAAATTGATCTGGTAAATCTAAAATGAACTAGACATAGGGATTTTAGGTTTCAGCCTTAGACTCAATAGCCCACGATCTTCCTTGAGGATAGATAACCCTTTAATAGATTTCCTTACAGGATAGGAATATACCTGTCGGGCGGGGGTAGTCATAATTGGAACTTAAACTTAATGAATCCAGATAATTTGGTTGACATAGACATATGGTTCAATTGGGTTAAACTGGGTATTTGTGTCTGACCATCGACAGAGGCTTACACATAATTTAGTGTTCCAGGTTAATAAATCAATATATTACCCAACTTTAAGATAACCACTTCATCTTAAAATGATATTGGAAGAAATCACAACCCTAGATAGTTTTTAATATTGAATTTTCTTAAAACCTATTTTCGACAATTTTATTTACTTTCTTTTAAATTTAGAATCGTCACCATTTCAAATCAATCAATCAACATGTTAGATACTAGTAATCATTTGACCTCATAAAATTAATAGATTAGATATTAAGTCCTCGTGGGATCGATATTTTTATACTACTTGAACGATACGTGCGCTTGCGTTATACGTGTGTGTTTACGCCGGTCATTGAGCTATTAACTAGAGAGTTAGGAGCTTTAAAAGCCAAAGATAGCAAAACTATGCATAGGTTAGCCTAGCTAGAACCTCACGAGGTATGTTTTGTGTGTAAATGGAGTGACCATCTGGCCCAATAGTGTACTTTATATGGTGAGATGAGGGAAACATATGAGGAATAGTGCAATACCTTAGGGATGTACAAGAAACCTCATACACCTTATTCCGACACTTATAATCCTGGTTGGAGGAACCACCTGAATTTAAGTTGGAAACATGAGTCTCAACAGCCTACTCAACCACCACAAACTAGAGGTTACAGTGCTCCCCAGTATCCCACACCTACCATTCCTATAAATTCTTTAGAAGATATTGTGCAAGCATTTATAGATGCCCATAGTAAAACTAACCATAGGTTTGAGTCATTAATAGCTCAAGTGGTTGAAGACAATAAGGAGATTAAGAGTCAAGTCTCTAAGTTGACTAATATCCTGAGTGTGCAAGAACAATGAAAGTTTCCATCTCAAGCCCAACCAAATCCACAAAGGCAACACATGACACAGGCTGATCATGAGGCATCCAACGTAAAATGTGTTAATGCCATAATCACTACTAGTAGTAAAGAGGTAGGCTTGCAGGACACCTCCAACATTATATGTGACCCAAAGATAGTAGTACAAATGCTCCTCAGGAAGATCAAGTGACACATATCCCAGATATAGTACCTTTTCCTCAAGTACTTAGGCCCACTGCGAAAGCTCAAGACCCAAATGGTGAGATCCTAGAACATTTGAAGCAAGTAAAGATCAACTTTCCTCTATTACATGTGATCAAACAAGTTCCCACATATGTGAAGGTTTTGAAGGATCTATGCACCATGAAAAGAATGCATCATATGAAGAAGACTACATTCTTGACAGAGCAAATAAGTACAATAATTGAACAGAGGACTCCACCAAAGTACAAAGATCCAAGATGTGTATTATCACTTGCCATATTGGCACATATGAGTTTGATCAAGCTTTATTAGATTTAGGTGCTAGTGTAAATCTCATGTCATACTCTATCTATAAGCAGTTAGGACTTCGAGAGATCAAACCTACATTTGTGGTTTTACAGTTAGCTGATCGCTCTACCAGAACACCATAGGGAGTAGTTGATGATGTTTTAGTCCGAATTGATAATTTCTACTACCCTGTTGATTTCCTGATCTTAGATATTCAATCTGTGGTTAACACTAAGTCAAAAATTCCACTTATTTTAGGTAGACCTTTCTTGCTACACCTAATGCTCTTATCAATTACAGGAACGGTCTCATGAAGTTATCATTTGGAAATATGACACTGCAGGTGAATATTTTCCATGTCGAGAAACAATCATGGGATGATGATTAGTGTCATTATACATACATGATAGACGTAGTCTTTCTAGAAACAGTCTCTACACAATATGAATCTAACCATCCAGAGCTGGGACTGACCCCAAAGAACCGTAAAAAGAGAAAAATGAGATTTATTGCTCACTTGAAGATGATCACTGGGAAGTTAAAAAGGAGCTTGAGCCAACTTTTCTTTATATGCAGCCTAAAATATCAGCCATCAGTAGACCTTGGGGGATCAATGGATAAAATGTTGCAGCTAGACAAAAATTCCTTTTCATGTCTTAAACACCAGTGTCCGCCGACGAAGAAAGCACATGGGACTACTTGGTCTGCTACATGGAAGCCACCTTGAATATTGGATGGTTACGCCCGACTGAAGACGTTAAACTTGGCGCTAGCAGGGAGGCAACCCTTGCATTTGCATTTATTTTATTTTGTTTTATTTTATTTTATCTTACTTAATTTATTTTCTTTACTTTAGTTGTATTTTATTGTGTGCTAAGTGCATGTTTATTGTTTGCATGAGTATTTATGCAACTGTTAGCACAACCTACACAACACCATAACTAAATTCTTACCAGCAGGAACCTGATCAACTCCGTGTCTGCTAGTGTTGTTCCTTAATCCTTTTTCTTTATATTTATCTTACATTGAGGACAATGCAAGTTTTAAGTGTGGGGGTGTATGCATGCACATGATAATACCTGTTGTTTTTTTATTAAAAAAATTTATTTTATTTTTTTATTCCTTAATAGTAAAACATAAGTCCAATGATGATATTGTTTGCTTTAGGGTAAAATTTTAGAAATGATAAGTTCTTTAATGTACTTTTATCTGATGCCTTGAGTAATTGATCTATGTTAGACTCGTAAACACTTAACTATAGGTTTTTAGTAGTAAAAACCTAGGTAGTTGGTAGGTGACTAGTTGAAGAAATTGCATATCGATAAATGACCGTTTTCTTAGATGTCTATCCTGATTTGCTAGTGTTATGATGTATGGTTAAAAATAAAAAGAAAAATTATCTAAAGAAAGAAATTAAACCACCTATAATCGATAAGCGTGAAGCTACCCATGGGCCAGTGTTAGGACCACCATGAAGAGAAATGCTACCCTAAAGGGTAGGTGTGTTAAGGAAAAAAAAAAGAAAAAAAAAGTTCAAAAAGAAAATAAAGAAAAAAATCATACCATACTGAGAACAGAAAAGTAATTACATAGCATAATTGAGATATCTAGGTTGGTTTGACCCATCAAATCCCAATTTTTAAACGAAATCATTGAGTTGGCTTACCTAAGAATCAAGCTGTGAATGAACCTTTAAACACACACACTGTGAGTCTGGCCTAGATGATTTATTCAAGGACTTGGATTTGAGTTGCATTGAGTACTTTGAAAGTTCTCTAGTTTCATTACTAGACATTCTTTGAGGACAATAATATATGTAACTATTGGGACTATTTCATTTTCTTTTTACATGATTGCATGTTTTAAATGACGTTTGTGGGTGTCGTCGTTGTAAGCCCTCAGGAGACTATAACTCGTCCGCTAGGGCTACCTAGGGGTTTTAAGGCTTGTTGCATACAATAAATGCAATAGTGATCCCTACGAAAGTGGCTTAGACAGTTTTTTATTTAATTATTCAGTTTAGTTCTTACTTTCTTTTTATGCTTGAATTGCTAAGGACTAGCAATAAGCTGGTTGGGGGTTGTGATAAGTTCATGAAAATGTACTTTGAACATCAATAATTCAGCTTGGTTATCATATGTTTAATCTTAATTATAGTTTATTTTGTGCTTTGTTATTAGGAAGCAATGGAACATGGATATTGGAGCAATTATACGTGTTTCGGGACCTTACGGACACATCGAAAGCACGCAGGAAAGGAGCAGAAACGCAAGAATCATTATCCTGCAAGCTAGGCCACGCGTCGCGACGAGCATGGCTGTTTTCCAAGGTTTTTCTTAGTTTGTATTTTACGCAAATAAGGACTCTCGGACCCCTCTATATATACCCAAGCTCATCCATAACTCTAGAATGAGAGGAAAAATATAGAGAGAACAGAGAAGAAACACACAAAAATATTAAAAACATATTTGAGATTGAAGAACGAATAAACTTTGTGCCAGACAGGATGCTGCTGCAATCTCTTCAGGCTATGTCTCTTTCTTCTATGGAGAACTAATCTCTTATGCAAAGCTAAGGATGAACTCTTGTATTTAAACTCTGATATTCATGTTGTTGATTTCTGAATGCTTTTTAATGTTTAATACAATTGATGATTCATTGTTCTTTATTATCTTTTGATTTATAATCCAGAGATTGTGTTTTACCAACTTGCATATAGGAATAGTTATGCTTCTTCCATGTGTGATTGGGGAACCCAGTTGTGACTGGTAAAGTTGTTCTATGAGTTAATCTTCTGCTGCAGTATTGCATATGGGTATATTGTCGACATTAGATAGGTCATAACGATAACTTTGAGTGTTGTTAACATAGAGAAAGAATTTATCGATTACCTTAGAACTTAATGCGTTTTGAATTGAATATCTTCGGATTGTTAGTTTGGGATGTGAAACCTTCAATTGAGTAATAAAAGGAATCAATAACTGAAAGGATTCCTGACGCTTTCCTGCTTCTCTCTACTGATAATTTCTAAATATTTTTCATAATATTTATTTTACATCACCGATTCAATTTATCTATTTTCATTAAGTTATTGCTAATGTTTTTGTTTAAGTAAATTAGTTCCTTGTAACCATCTCTCTGAGGAATCGACACCCCAACTATACTGCTATACTCGTAAGTACTTTTTGGGCGTAATCACCCTTAGTAGGCTTATTTTGGCCGTAGTAGTGGGGACTTGGACGTGTCGATTGCTCTACGAGAGACTCCCATTTTTAAAACCACTAACACCCGAAGATATTGTATGAACAGCCGAGATAATACCGGGTCATTTCAAGCTACCTATCAATGAGGAGATGAAGGCGAAAAGAAAGGGAAAGAAGGCTAAAGGGAAATCGGATTCTCCCTCGGAAACTGAAATTCATGTGCCTAATGGAGTAGTTTCGACTTGGGCTCCCTTTGCTCTTCTTAAACAGTCGACTGAGCTAGCAGTAGCTTTGAAGAAGCAGAAGGCTGTTGCCGAGCCAAATAAGGACATGGAAAATGTGATAATCAAGATTCCACAAGGCACAACGATAATCTTTGGCCCTTCCAACCTTTCGAAGTTCATTTGAGGACTACTGCTCGAAGAAGACGAGAGTCGTTTGGCTAACTTGGTCCCCTAGAATCAATCAAGAAAGTCGTAGCCATTAATTACCAGGTAAGAAGTCTTAGAGTTGGTTTCTCATTTTTTTTATTTGATGGTGAAGATGATAAACGGGTGAAGAGGCTACTTTAAATGGAATAAGAGGTGGTGAGGCCGAGGGAGGTAAGATCGCAGCTGATGAGAAGTCTGTTAGGATTGAGGAGGCTCTTCGGGGTGCTGAAGAGAATGCCATGGAGATTGGAGAAGGGTCTGATTGGATGGAAGAGAAAACTCTAGTTTTGGAGGTTGACCTGCCAACTGAAGTCCAAGAAACCCATGCTGGTGTGACTCATGATCCTTCTGCTGCTGATGTTCCTGTAGAATCGCTTGAGTTGCACTGTGTTCTAACTATTTTAGATGGGCTTTTCAGACTCTGTTCTCAATTTGAATGCTCCTTGCCCAACGACCTTTACAATGACGTATGAACCTTTCCATGTGGGCCCAAGCTTCATATTTCCAATCACATTGGTGTTCTTAAAGACCTTACGTATGACCCACTCACATTCTTTAAAATTTTAACATCTGACATTCTCATTCAAGTGTTTGACCATCCATTGATGGTAGGAAGCAAGTCATATTAAGGCATATTCTCTTAACTCGTCGTTGTTGTCGAGGCTATGATTCATGAGATGTTTGTTGGATTCCTCTCCGAGCCACTAGTTGCGTGTGGATGGCATGTTTCCTTCGACAAGAATGACTACTTCGGTTCTGAATGCCAGTGAGAAAGGGGTGTCACCAGTCGAAGAGCGAACTGTCTTTCGATAAGACTACAACACTCTAAGGAGCTCATCTGCCCATCCCCCTTTAGCTTTCTCCAATTACTTCTTCAGCGTGTTGATGATGGTCTTGTTGGAAAATTCAGCTTATTTGTTAGCTTGTGGGAAGCGAGGAGTTGAGAAGCTGAGATTGATTCCCTAATTTCTACAAAAGTCCTGGAAATGATGAATGATGAATTGGGAGCCATTATCAGTCACTATTTCTCTTACTATTCCAAATCGACAGATGATGTTCTTCCAAAAGAAGGTTTGGACTTATCGGTCCCTTAGTCTTTTAAAGGTGTCTTCTTCAATCCACTTAGAATAGTAACTGTGAGCGCGAGCATATAGACTCGTTAGCCTGGGGCTGTTGAAGATTGCCTATGATATCCATACTCCACTTCATGAATGGCCAAGATGATATAATTAAGTTGAGTCTCTTTGGTGGTAAGTGCGAGACTAGGGCAAACCTTTGACATTTGCCGCATCTATGAGCAAAGTATGTTGAATCAGCTCGCATGGAAGGACAATAATATCCTTTTGTGCGGGCTCAACAAGCAAAAGTCCTTCCTCCCGAATGGTTCCCATACTCTCCTTCGTACAACTCAGCTAGCACGTTTCGGGCCTCTTCACAAGTAAGCACTTGAGGTAGGTCCCATAATAAGACCTCTTCAAGATTTGGTCATCATACAAAGTAAGACTTACTGCTAGGCGTTGGATCTTTTGAGCTTCAATATTGTCAACTGGGAGCGAATTATATTTTAGATACTTGATCAATTGAGTTATCTAAGAGTTGGCTGAGTTGACTGAGATGACTTCTTTGGATTCCTTTTTTCGAATGACTGGCCATTCTAAATAAACCACTAGAATAGATTGGGGTTTTCCCCCTTGCATAGTTTAACTGAGAGTGGCTAAGGCTTCTGCATGAGAATTCTTGACTCTAAGAACCTGTGAGATCGTAAACTCCTTGAATGTCGCTTGGAGCTCCCTCACCTTATGTAGATAGTAGGCCATCTGCGAGTTCATTGCTTGATACGACCATTGGAGTTGTTTGATGATGAGTTTGGATTCTGATTAAACCTCAATCTATCTGACTCCAAGTTCTTGGCCATTGTGAGGCTATCAATCAGTGCTTCATATTTTGCTTTGTTATTTATGACTTTAAAGCCATACTTTACTACTTGTTGTAACATGTCTCCTTCAGGTGTGGTGAACACAAGCCCAAGTCTGCATCATCTTTTGTTATTTGAACCGTCCACTGTAAGTTTCCACGTTTTTGTCTGTTGGACACACTAAATCTTCATATCGGTTTAGGTTTATAGATTGTGGGGAAAGTCAGTCATGAAGGCTTCTAGTGCATGAGACTTTATTGTCATTCGATGATGGTAAGTTATATCATGTTCCCCCAGCTCCACGGCCTACTTGACTAGTCTGTCAGAGAGCTCAGGTTTGTGGAGTATGTTCCTCATAGGATAGGTGGTGTAAGTTGTGATTGGTTGCCTTTGGAAGTATGATTGTAGCTTCCGAGCTGACATTCTTGGGGCCAACACATGTTTCTTCATTTGTGTGTAGTATGTCTCTATATTAAGCAAGGCTTTGTTTACATAGCAGACTGAGAGTTGTGTCTTATTGTATTCTCGTACTATGAGTGCACTAACTGCGCTCTAGAACACACCCAAATAGATATAGAGTCGTTCCTCATTAACGGGCTTGAAGAGGAGTGGTGGAGTGGTTAAGTATTTCTTGAGTTGTTCCAAGGCTTCCTTACAGGCTGGAGCCCATTCAAAGTCATTGGATTTCTTCAGAGCGGAGTAGAACAAAAAAATTTGTATATAGATTTAGAAATAAATCTTTTCAGAGCCGCTACTCTACCCGTAAGTCGCATGATATCTTTCAAGCATGTGTGGGAGAGAGTGTTGATGATGGACTTGATCTGATCTGGGTTGTCCTCTATCCCTCGCTGAGTGACCATGTAGCCTAAGAAATTACCAGATGACACGCCGAAATCACACTTTATGGGATTCAGCTCCATGTCATACTTCTTCATTATATTGAACGCCTACTCTAAATGCTCTGGATGCTACTCGACCCTTAATGGCTTCACTAACATGTCATTAAAATACACCTACATTGTCTTTCTTATATGTCGGGAGAATAACTTGTTGACAAAGCATTGGTTTATAGATCTGGTATTCTTAATTCCAAAAGAAATTACTTTGTAGCAATAAATTCATCTGTTGGTGATGAAGGTCTTCTTCTCCTGGTCATTTGAGTGCATGAGGATCTGGTTGTAACCCGATTAGGCGTCCATGAAGCTCAGTAACCCATGTCATGCTGTAGCATCAACCATCGAATCAATGTGGAGGGGATGAATCTTTCGGGCATACCTTGTTCAGATCTGTGAAATCGATATAGACTCACCATTTCCTATTTTTATTTTGAACTACCATGTCATTGGCTAGCCATTCATGATATTGGACTTATTTGATGGATCCATTCTCTAAAAGCTTCTAAACTTCTTCTTCGAAGATTTAGTTCCTCTATGGGGTAAATTTTCTTCTTTTTTATTTCACTGGAGGGTAGTCTAGGTCCACATGGAGTTCATGGGTTATCATCTTGGGGTCGATCCCGGTCATGTCTTTATAAGACCAAGCAAAGCAGTCGTGACGATCCATGAGGAAGTTAATCAGCTTCGTGCATAGCTTGGGCCCAAGCTGGATCCCAATCTGAGCTTTGTGCTCTGTCAGCTATGGGTGGATCTGGACCTCGTCGAGTTCTTCAATGTTGGTGAATCACTCACCCATCCTCCATTAGTGCGTGAATCACTCGGATTTGGAGTTTGATATCGTGATTTGGGTATTTTTTTCTAGATCTTCAATTTTTTTTTAGTTTTTGCTATTTCCGAAAATTAAAAAAAAAAACAGTGAGTATCTTTTGTTATTGTGAGTAAGTGTGATAATTGTTATTGTTAATTTCGTAGAAATTTGGGGCGAAGTTGTGGCGGTTGTGAATTTTTTGATTTGAGAAGTGTTAGTGTTAGGTTAATATTTGGGAAATTCTTAAAAATCAATGGAGGTTCTGTCGAAATTTTAAAAAATTGGAAATGGCCCCTAAAAGAATAAGAACCTCAGCGGCTGCCGAACCGAGTTTCGATGTGACAAAGTTTGTATCAGCAGCTGCTGAGCGGCGATTTGAAAAGGGGATGTGGCAAAAAGTCCCAATTATGGAGAGGGGTTTTGAGATTAACCCCATACAGTTCCCCTAGATTGACAGAGTTATCGCCACCAGACACTGGCATAAGCTTTGCCAGCAGCCTCACCCTACATGTGTACCAGTAGTGCGTGAGTTCTACGCCAATGCTTACGAGCATTAGGCGTATCAGGTGTTTGTACGAGGTCAACAGGTAATGTTCGATAGTTCCACTATCAATAGGTTTTATGGGTTGCTCTATATGGAGGCAGATGAATATTCGGCAGCCAGGGAGAATATAGATATAACTCATCTCACTGACACACTTTGCATCCCCAATGCTGCATGGGAAATGAGTAGCAGCGGGGAATACTTAAAGATGATTTCTAGGTATCTTAAGCCAGATGTCAAGGTTTGGTTTCATTTTCTTACCCGAACACTGCTGCCAGGGACCCATATTACAAATGTCATTAAGGAACGGATTATCTTGTTATATTGTATGTTGGAGGGATATACCATTGATGTCAGTGGGCTGATATCGGCCAACATAGCTTGGGCTACACGTTCAACAAAAACTTGCCTGCTATACTGCAGCTTAATTGCATCCTTCTGCACGTGGGCCAGAGTACCCATGGACCCTAGGGAAGAGTTGATGTAGCCCACCACTGCAATGACTGCTCGTATTATCCATCAACTTCAGGCAGAGAGGCCTATACATGCCGGGTCATCCTCATCAGCACTTATACCACCACAATAACCTCAACCAACACGAAGACTATCACGATCTTGTTCTCTGACACATCGCGTAGAATGAATGGAATCTCGTATTTACTTCATCGTTCGAAATAGTTTGGCCACGAGGCAGTTGCTTCAACAAATGGCTCGCCATCTCAACATGAACGAAGAGCAGATTCCAGTATTTCCTGATCTGTCAAATGACGGTAGTGACAACGAGGAGGCTGAAGAATGATCTAACCATGTAACATTGTTCCTTTATCTTTATTTTGTTTTGTAACGCATTGGGGACAATGCTAGGTTTAGGTTTAAGGGTGAGGGTTGTTTATGTCTATTTATTTTCTCCGTAAATTTTTTTTCCTGCATGTTTTTATTCCTTGCATGTCTTGTGTCTTGCATGTTTTGTGTGTTTTATTTTATATGCATGCTTCAAAAAAAGGAAAAAAAAATGAAAAAAAATATAGTCCAATGATAAGATTGTTTGTCTTAGTAAAAAGTTCTAGGAAAAGATAAATACTTATTTCACTTTTATCCTATACTTTGAACCTAATATCTAGGTCAGACTCATATGCACTTACAAAATAGTTTTGCAGTAGTTAGATAATAAGGAATTGACAAAGTGACTAGTTAAAATAATCGGTGGTTGATGAATGACCGTTTGCCTGAATATTTGGTTCTGTCTATATTTATTTATGATGTGCGGTATAATGAAAAAAAGAAGAATAAAAAGTTCTTGCTTAGTAACCGGGCATCTTGCCTAAGTAAGCAGTGACTGTTCGCGACAAACGATAGAACTTTTAACATCTGAGATTCGGAAAATTAAGTCTGTATGGGTGTTTTAACACCTAGTTTCCTAAAGCCAACTGGTTTGGGAGTCACTGACCCAAAGCTCGCTACATGGATTAAATATGTTGAAAAAAAAAATCACATACCTCACTTTGCGCAGATTGTAGTAGACAGAACAATTTTAGATAGTCAAGTTGGTTTGACCCATTAACTACTTTAAGACAAACTCACCTAGATAATAACTTAGAATCGAAGCTGTTTGCAGAGCTATTCACACACATACTTAGAGTCTGATTTAGATACTTTGTTCAAAGGAAAATATTTAAGTTGTAATTTGTATTTTGAAGGTTCCTTTAACTTTGTTGCTAGACATTCTCTGAGGATATTATATATATAACTATTATTTTCATTTATTTTATTTCTTTCTTTCCTTTTGACTTTCTGCTTTTGTGTGCATTAGATTGACGTTTGTGGATATCGTTGTTGTAAACCCTCACGAGACTACAACTCATCCACTAAGGACACCTAGGGGTTTAAAGGCTTGTTGCATACGCTAAATGCAACAGTGATCTCTACGAAGTGGCTTAGTTTAATTTTATTTAAAAGTTATTTATTGTATTTTATTTTGTTGTTTTACTCGAGGACTAGCAAAATGTTAGGTTTGGGGGTGTGATGAGCGGAAAATATATCACTATTTCCTGCCCCTTTAACCTAATATTTTATATTGTTTCCGGGTTTTATGAATATTTTTATGTTTTTTGTGTTATTTTGCAGATAAATAAAGTTTTAGGAATCACTGAATCAAATAAGGCTAAAACAGCGAAAAATGAAACAAAATGGCAAAATCATCATTTGGGCGTCGCGATCGCTAACGTGCGCCGGACACATGTCAAAATCAGAGAAACCTGCTATCATACACACTTGCTATCATGCGCCTTCCATGTGTCAACATCACAATAATCTTGCTAACGTGCGCCAGACACGTGTCATCATCACATGCTGTCAACACTCATCAGTGACACGCGTCATTACTTACTTCAGCATCGTGACGCGCCAAGCATTCTGCATCGCGACGCCGAGCCAATAATTCAAGCTGCTGATAGCCGCGTGCCATGTGTCATCATCTCAGCAAAGCGCGTGCCACATGTCATTAATCTACGGCGTGTCGCGACGCGTGGGACCAAGTGATGCTTATAAATTCAGGCCGATTTCATTTCAAAATTTCATACCTTCCTGAAGTTCCTAATAAGGGATTAAGGATTGTATCATGTTTGTTTATTTTTAGTTATTTAATTTATGTATTTTTATTTTTAGTAGTAGTAGTACTTTCCTAAGGTTCTGAATAAGGATTTTATTTTTTATTTAATTTTTGCACTTTTAATTATGCACTTTTATTTTCAGTAATAGTAGTAGTTTATTTTATTTACATTTATTTTATGTTTAGTAGTTAAATTTTCGATGGGGGAAGGGTGAAGCTTTTATTGTTATAATATAGATTAATCTCCCTTAAATTATAATATATAAATTATCTTAAAACCTCACTTAATTGGATACCGCTTTTATAATCGGTTGGACTTAATTAAATTGTTTTTAACCCGACTAAATTACCGCCTTTATGGTCGGTTGGAATTAATTCAAAATCTGCCTTAATCAGGATACCGCCTATATGGTCGGTTGGTATATCATGCTAAATTTATATATTATAATAAGGGAGATTTCTAAATTAGAAATAGTAAAGGTAGATTAATCTAACTTATATTATAATATGAAAATTATAATTTAATAATATGGATTAAAGTTGATACCGCCTTAATGGCTGGTTTTATTTATGTAACATAATGTGACACCGCTTATATGGTCGTTCTTTAGGTGACGGATGATTACAGCATATATGGTTGGTTTATGGATAAATAATAACACCGCCTTTAAGGTTGGTTCAACTTAATTGGGTAACACTGACAATTTCTATATTATAATAAAGTGAGATTTTCTAAAAGTGGATCCCCTAACCCCCATCATTTTATTTTTATTCTAGGGAAATGATGAAACATAATATTTACATGCTTAATAATTGATTTAATTATATTATGGGTAGTACTTTAGTTTGTTTATTGATTCTTAAGCTTAATGCTTCTTGTTGCCTGATCACCAATAAGATTGATGTGGTAAACTTAAAATGAACTTGGAAAAGGGATTTTAGGTTTCAGCCTTAGATTCAATAGCTCACGATCTCCCTTAAGGATAGATAAACCTTAAAAGATTTCCTTCCAGAAAATAGACATATACCTGTCGAGCGGGGGTAGCCATAATTTGAACTTGAACTTAATGAATTCAGGTAACTTGGTTAACATAGACATATAATTAATTGAATTATTTAGGTGTTTGCATCTGACCATCATAAGAGGCTTTTGCATATTTTCGTGTTCCAGGTTAACAAACTGATTTATTACACATATATAAGAGAATCAATTCATCATTAGATTAATATTGTTTGGAATCACAACCCTAGATATTTGTGTCTTTTGTTTATTTTCCTTAGTATTTTCTTTTATATTTTTATTTATTTATTTATTTAGCAAAACCACATTCAACCAACCAATCAAGCAATCATTCTCTTCTCCCTTTAATTAGATACTTGTAAATAAATAGAATCAATAATTAATAACAACAGTAGAAATTAAGTCCTCGTGGGATCGATATTTTTTATACTACTTGAGCGATACGTACGCTTGCGTTACGTGTGTGATTTCACCGATCAGTTTGTCAGGCTTGAAATCTTATCATCGGTGAATCCAGTGGTCAAGTTGGTAAATACATCTCCAAGCGGCTTTGTAGGCTGGGATGTTCTTGTCGCGGCCTCCCTCGCGTTCCGTTTGCCTGTTGAGTAAGAGACGTCGTTGATTTATGATCCATCTTAGATAAGGTTCATTGTGTTTTTCGATTAGAGACAGTGGCAATGGGTCATCTTCTCGGTCGTCTCTCTCATATCTTCGGGCCAAGGTAGCTTTTCCTTTCTCAATAAACAATTCTTTAAGATACCCTTTGTTCAGTAATTCCATGACTTTTAATCTTAAGGTGACGTAATTGGCTGTCTGGTGCTCGTAGTCCCGGTGTAACTCACACCATTTGCTCGTGTCCTTCTTAAAAGACTCATCTCTAGGGCGCGTCGGCCATCTTTTTTCATTTCCCATTTTATTACGGACCGAAACTGATTCCTCTGAAGACATATTAAAGTTGTAGTATGTGAGTCTTGGCCTGTTAGGTGAGGATCGGCTTCGAACCGCATAAGATAAGGGTCTGCACTCGTAATCCCGATTAAGCGATCAACGCTCCCTAGCCTGCAAAATCCTCTTGTCTATTGGCCATCAGGCTATATCATTGAAGTCTTTGGGTAGTTTTGGGGGATTCTAGACTTTCTCTCCAAGGCTGGTGGGCTATCACGCTTCATGTTCCCCTTGTCTTCCTCCCACTGAATATCAATCTGAGCCCGGGCTAGAGTTTGGTTTATAGTGTAGCACCAGAAATTTGTCAACTTCTTTAAAGTCCACTATCAATTATAAGACCATTCCTGAAGGCTTCTACAGCCATCAATTGGTGGAGATCCGATATTGATATCATCTCTTTGTTTAAACGAGCCACATAGCTTCTTAAATATTATCCTTTCTGTTGTTGGATTATATTGAGGTCGTCTGTGGTCTTCTTAAACTTGAAAGAGCTTACAAAGTATTCCACGAACTTGTTTTCCAACTATTGATACGATCTAATAGACCGGTATAAGAGGTTAATGAACCAAGTGAGGGTTAGGTCTGCTAGTGTCTCCCTGAATCCTATACACATTCCAGCCTCTCATTGGTGTGGCGCCATGGTTGTATACATAATCTTATATTTATATTGGATGATGTGGTCGGAAGTGATAGTCTACAAGAAATGAGTGTCTGTCTGAAATGGGTATTTGTGCATCCATCGTATAGCCTCATGTCTGAAAGGCTAAACTTCCATGGAAGCTCTACGAAAGTGATGGTCTCCAAGAAATGAGTGTCAGAAATCATCTCGGCCTGACTCTTCCTAACCGGTAGCCTCACTCCGGGTACGTTGGAGAAAATTGCTTCTTCAAACTCCTCCATCTATTTTCGTATGCTGGAGGTGACTTGCTGGGTTGGGTCTGTCGGAAAGAGATCGTTGGTCGTCTGGTGGCTCCAAGGGCGGTCTTTCAGAGGTGAGTTATTTCCATCCACGTTTTCGAATGCCTCCAAGAGGTCGGTCTGAATGACAGGTCTGTTGGGATGACCGTGATGTACTCGCTGTTGAGAAGTCAAAGCTATCTTCTCAAATTACCTCTGAAGGCTAGTGTTGGTGCTTCGCATTGCAAGGTTTTCCTCCTCCAACGCTCTTAGGTGTTCTTGAAGGGCAGCCAATGGAGCAGACACGGAGTCTAGGGTGTTTTTACTGCCATAAACCATAAGTGGTATGGAAATCGTAGACTGTGAGATCTTTGCTTGCTATTATTGGGATATATGCCCTAGAGCTTTATGTATATGTAAACGGAACTATTCCTTTGAAAAAAAAGATACATTATTCATTTATCAATTATTTTAATGTAAATTACGTATTATAATTGTCTAGATTACCCTTGATTACTTATGTGCCTTCAGGTTTAATGTATGAGTGTCGTACACAAGAGGATTTGAGTCTGAAGTTAGTAATCTAAAATAGTCCATAAAGAGCGAATAAAGCGAGTACTTTATTTATGGTTATCTATAGTTGCGGTGTATTCTATAAATGTATGGCGACCTTGATCTGGGATCGTCCATGTGGTGACATGAAAATTGAGGCATCTTATATGATATGATCATATAGGACTGGACCCAGATAGAAATGAATTTCTTATAATATCCATTAAACTAAGAAATTCATTTTAATCTACTAGATGATCATATAAAATTGATCAGAATTCTGAGTGTACAACGAACTCCTGCATGGCAAGCTGTGTCCTTTGATTTACAAATGTGAGGTTGGTATAGAAATCCAGACCAATAGCTACGTACTTTGGGGGACATAGTTTGGTGTGTAGTTGAGGATGTTTTACATAAATATGGAGTTCACTTCTTCTTGCAAGAAATAGAGGAGTATCTTCCTTAAGATTGATTTTTAGAGCACTCAAGTTTTTCTATTACGAGTAGAAAGATTAATATTCATAATAATTATGACTAAATCATTCATTAGAGGATTAATGGTACTTAAGGTAAAAATAATTAGAGGTATATAATGGATATTTTGACCCGGCTCTAATTATGAGATACTCGTGAAAGGTCAATCCGTATGTAATGACTATATTGATGGACACCGACGTAGTTCGTCTTATATATTATATATACGGCAATGAGAGAGGAGCTTTAGATTTTTAGTGGAATAACCTAAAATTAATAATTCAGAATATTTAATTAAAGAGTTTAATTAATAGTTCGGGATTATTGAAGCTCAGAACTGTTGGTCCGCTTGGTCTCTGTACTAGCTCGACATACTGTAGCAAATTAAATATAATTGGATAGTCCAATTATAAACTTATATATATTAAAATTGTTAATATAATGTCACGCATGGAACTTATATTAATTTTAATATAATTTTTTTATTTGATATAAATGATTATAAGATAATCATTTAATAATTTAAAATTTTATATTTATTGAATTATATTTTATATATAATTTAATAAGTTCTATTTTGAAAGTGAATAGATCTTAAATGGTGATTTTAAATTCATCATTTAAAATGGAAGTTGCAATATTTTGTTTTGGCAACTTGATTATGTGTTTAGGAAAATGTAGTTAAATTAGGGTCGAATTAGGAGCGCCTAGATATCCAGGATTATGTGTAATCCATATGGTATTTGGATTATATCACTATGTTTGTAGTGTGTTATGTCTCAATCAAAATAATTAATTTGCTTATTAAGAAGGAATCAGTCATGTTTAGACTGGCGGGCCTTATCTACTGGGGCACTGCATAATATGAAGCAACATCGATTGTAATATTGCTCATGTGTTGTTAGCCGAGACATCAAGTAATATGATTAGGGTCTGCTGGAGACATGTCGTGTGGACTCTATTCCTTCGAGGGATGTATGATAGACTTACGAGTCCATAAGCGAGCCTTGTGTGTAGGCTCGATTATCCAGCGGTTGGAACCCTCTTTGATTGGACTTGGGTAGTAGCCCAAGATTTCATTCCGATACAAGTCTGATGCGTGAGCCTGAGAGATAATGACATTTAAGTACTTAACCCAAATTTAACCCGTACAATCATGTATGGGTCCACCATGGCCAAAGAGATGTTGTATCTGATTGGTTATGTAGCACTTGGTTTGAGGTTTTTTAAAAGACAAGGGAATGAAGAAACCTAAATACATTTTAATTATTTGCCCCCTCCAAAATCCTATTCATAAGACCAACACTTTGGTTCCGGCAGCTACACCTCATTCTTAAGGTATCGAACAACGCTGCCATTGTTTCATTTATTCCATGTTAAAGCAATTGAAGAAAGTATAATAATTATTATTAGGATTGTAACAAGACACGAAGGGTGATAAATTGTCTCGTTATGTTTATATAATCCAGATTTAAAAAAAAAAAAATTGATCTCATCTCGTTAATTTTTTAGGTAAAAAATCAATTCATTTTTATTTCGCATCTCGTTAAATCTCATCATATCTTGTTAAATTCTATCATTTTTTTTGTCTCATTTCGTCTCATTTTTAAATAAAAAAAATAAAAATATATCTCAAATCTCATACTAAATGAGGCAGGAAAATTGTTAATCCTAATCAGTGTGGACTTTTGTAAAAATATATCCTTATTTGCGACTTTTACAAAATATAGGGATGCAGTTATTATTTACCTAGGATTAACCAAGCAAATGAGTGGGCCAACCTAAAACCCTTGACCCCAAGATTTATCATATATGCGATAGAGAAGGAAGCTGAAGCTGAAACAGAAACCAGTGGACATTATTTTCATTCGTTTCTAGAGCAAATCATTTTGAAGGCAAAAAAAAAATAAAAAATAAAAAATAAAAAATAAAAAAATGGAAATGGTTAGAGTAGCGGCATGCAATTATCTGATTCCAGCCTTAACACTACTTCCAAATCCAATGAAGTCTTCTACTCTCTTCACTAAAAACGCAAACTTAATCGGCGTTTTTGGGATTGCTTCTAGAAGGAGATTTTCCTCTTCTTCAAAGATAAGCATGAGCTTGAGAGCAGGCATAGTTGGACTTCCTAACGTCGGCAAATCCACTCTCTTTAACGCTGTCGTAAGTCTCCCTGCTTTTACGACGTCGTTTTACCATTTCTTCATTCATCTGTTAAATTTTTCTCTTAACGATGTCGTTTTATGATATTGTTGATTGTTTAGTGAATGTTAAGCTTTTAGTCAATGTTATCATATGTCTTTTTATGTGGTATTGAAATTGATATATAATAAATGCTTATCTTTGTAGGTAGAGAATGGAAAGGCACAAGCTGCTAATTTTCCTTTTTGCACAATAGAGCCGAATGTAGGCATTGTTGCTGTTCCAGATACGCGACTCCATGTACTTTCTGATCTCAGCAAATCTCAAAGGGCTGTTCCGGCTTCCATAGAGTTGTTGACATTGCTGGACTTGTGAAGGGTGCAAGCCAAGGAGAGGTAACATTCTGTTAGTTCTTGCGTTTATGAGTTTTAGTTTATTATTTCAAGCAAGTGATTTTTTTCCCCTTATTCTTGGAGATTATCTCTTCATGTATTAATACAATTTCCCTTTGCTAATTTGTTATTACAGGGGTTGGGCAATAAATTTTTATCACATATTCGTGAGGTGGACTCCATTCTTCAGGTTTGTCCCGTCCTCGTTCACATTGATGTCATTTCATAGCTATTATCGACTTGGCATAATTCAGTAAGAGAGTTTTTTGTAGGAAGACAAGAAAGCATTGTTTGATCTAACTTGATGGCAATGGTTTATTTGTTCTGATGGCATGTTTCTAAATATGTATTTCCTCAGCAGCAGCCCAGTTGATCTTTCAATGGTCAAGCGAGATTGCTTTATCAGTCCTCTTTCTGGATTTAATAATTCATTTGTGTTTTATCCTAGTCTTCACTTATGCACGAAGCTTTTGGTTTGCATATACATTGGTTTATGTTGATTGAATTGGTTAAACCGTTGCAGCCTCTCTTAGAGCCAATTTTGCCAAAATTGATGTATTTGGGGAAGCCAATCTTAAGCAAATCATCGTTGAAAATCTTTAGATAGATTTTCCCCTTATCCAAAGAATGTATAAAGGCTAAAATTTAGATGTGGAAGAAAACTTTAGAAGCTAAAGGCATCTGACTAAGTAGGTTAAAAAATGAGCACATGATATGTGAATTTAAGAAAGACCGTAGATGTAATGTGGTAAAAATAAGAATAGATGACCAACCAATCTCAAGAAGTGAGTGTTTTAAGTACCTAATGTCCATCTTTCAGAAATATGGAGAAGTAGATTGGGATTTTGCTCATAGAATTCAATCAAGTTGGAGGAAATGGAAATGTGCAGCTGCGGTCTTGTGCGATCGCAACATCTTTTAAAATTTACAAGGAAAATTTTATAGGATGTCTATGAGACCTGCAATGCTTTATGGTACAAAATGCTTGGTAGGTAAACCATTTACATGTCCAAAAAACGAGGGTAGTTGAGATGAGAATGTTTAGATGGATGTGTGGATTAGGAGAGATAGAGTTAGAAATCAAGAAATCAAGAAATCAGGAAGAAAGTGGGTGTATCACTGATTTTGGAGAAGATGAAAAAAACATGACTAAGATGGTTCGGACATGTCCAACATAAACCTTTGAGTGCTCCGGTGTGAAAAAAGGAGAGAAAATGGTGTTGCTAACCATATGTCAAGCAAGGTCGGGGAAAACCTAAGTTGATATTAATAGAGACCATAAAAAGAGACCTAGTTTTTATTAGGTTTAACGAAATAATGATTTTAGGTAGAGTACGATAGCGTCAAAATATCCGTGTAGCCAACCCCACCTAGTGGGAAAAGACTTTGTTTGGTTTGGTAATCCAAAGGGATTTCTCACCTAAAATGGCAAGAATTTAAGCTAGTTCAAATGTATAAATTTTTGGAGAAAAGACTACCTGGAAGAGGAAAAGAAGAAAATAGACTTCATTTAGGGTTTTTTTAAGTCAGCATGAAAAGGATTCCTTGCGTAGATTATAAGGGGAACAAAAAGTGAATTAGTGGAACAAGGCTAATGAAATATATTTCATTTACAATCACCTTTTCTTTTCTATTTCTTATTTGTGCTTAATCTTTCTTTACAAAGTCAAATCAGATAATCAAATAATTATAAATATTTAATCGGTCTGGAGAAATTCATGCCTCATATATTCTTCTTGAGTCTGTTTGGCGAACAGTAGTGCTTTCAGGCTTAAGCTATTCTGTGATCTATTTTGCAGTATATGTTATATTATAGGTCTGTTGTTCTTTCTTCCAGGTTGTGCGATGTTTTGAAGACAATGACATTGTTCATGTGAATGGAAAAGTTGATCCCAAGTCTGATATTGATGTTATCAACTTAGAGCTTGTCTTCTCAGATTTGGACCAGGTATTGTAAGCGGAACTTATTGTACACAGTTGTTATTTTATGAAAGCTTTGGGTTCCTTTTCAATGCTTTTTGATCATTTGGTTGCTTTCTCGTGTACGTTTTGGCTTTATCTGGACTATAAGAGTTTTGTACCAAGAAGAGGACTTAGATTTTTTTTTTTTTTACTAGTTTTTTTGGGGGGGAGGGGGCCTGCGTGGCGCTTCTTCTTGTTGTATGCCTCGCATGTGATATCTGGACTCTAGTTTGATTTGCTTTTAGGTTGCCTCAATACCAAGTTACAATACTAGAAGGGAATCATAGCCATATTGGAACTCGTACTTTATGGATGATCCTGACTTATTTAATAATTCTCTGCCCTGTTTTATGTTTAAGAATAGAGGTTCTGGTTTTGGAATCATATTTTATGGATAATCTGACCTATTTGAAAATTCTTTAGTATGTTTTAAGTTTAAGAGCACAGTTTTTAGTGTTGCTCAGGTTTAAATTCTGATGCTTTTCTTGGCAAGAAACCCTGCCAGTGCATTAGTCATGCTTTTATCTCTAAATTCATTTACTTCAAAATTCATTATTGATAACCGTTATAACAGTGTTTGATATGAGTATCTGATTGATCTAAATCATATTTCCTACAAGAAATGCAGATTGAGAAAAGAATGGAGAAGCTCAAAAAAGGGAAGGCAAAAGATTCACAATCCAAACATAAGGTCAGATTGTTTTTCACTATTATTATTATTATTTTTAATACTCTTAAAGTGGTCTGCTATCCTTTATTTTAGAAAATAGAAACTGGATTAGAGTTCACTATTTTTAATATATTGCTTCAACATTCTTTACTTTAGGAGGATGCAGAAAAGGCTGCATTGGGAAAAATTCAGCAAGCGCTTATGGGTGGAAAACCAGCACGATCTGTCACTTTAAATGATTTTGAAAGGGATTCTATAAAGCACCTTTGCTTGCTTACAATGAAACCCATAATATATGTTGCAAATGTTGCAGAGTCTGATCTAGCCAATCCTAGAAGTAATCCCCATGTCAGTGAAGTGATGAATCTTGCTTCTGACTTGCAATCTGGGATAGTAACAGTTTCTGCGCGGGTTGAGTGCTACTGGTTCTTAAGTTTGTAAATGGATATACTGGCAAAGTTAACTGAAAAATTGTTATTGCAGGTTGAGGCAGAACTAACTGAACTTCCAACCGAAGAAAGAGTGGAATATTTGAAATCTCTTGGCGTCGGTGAAAGTGGCCTAGGGAACCTTATCAGGGCAACATATAGTCTATTGGGGTTACGTACATACTTTACTTCTGGCGAAAAGGTGAGCTACATGATGTTGGACTTACAGGTCCTCAACACTGTATTAATTATTCTGTTAAAACGACTGCTTTCATGTGCTATGCAGGAAACAAAAGCGTGGACTATACATGCAGGTTGGCTTGGGTTCTGCTGGATGTTGATAGTTGATACTCATATACATCGTATGAGTATCAAGTGTTTTTTGTTATATATATAATATATATTTATTTTAAATGGCTCTCAAGTTGCTTCAAGCTTGAAACAACACCAGTGTCAGTAAGATATGAATTGAACAACTAGTTAGCTAGAATTTGTTTGGTGTGTAGAACTGTAGGAGAGACGGACGTTATTCTTAGTTATACTTCTTTCTTCCTTTTCATGGGACCCTTGATCCAGTGACACTATGGAGAAGATCTGTATTAATGCTGGTTAATTTTGTAATTTTCGTCTGAAATTTTACTTTATGCTGATTCAGGTATGACAGCACCTCAGGCTGCTGGAATTATTCACTCAGACTTTGAGAAAGGTTTCATTCGAGCTGAGACGGTAAGAATTTTAGTCTTTTTAGGTAGAAGTAGAAGTAGAACTTTTGATTGGCTTTGCAAGACATGACTGTAGTGTCTACATGTCCAATTGAGGCATAGGAAAAACCTAGTAATTTGAGTAGTTTTTTTTTTTGTGCGAATTTTATGTGCAATCCATTCTATTAAGAAATAGTGTCAAGCTTTTTGGTAGGCCATATTGAGTTAATATTTTTGTGAATGTAACTGAATTTGCTCAAGGTTTTTCACTTTTCTGGTGGTGGTTTATTGAAAATTTAGATATTACCACATCTATCTCTTAAGGGGTAAAAATAAAGTTGCGTGTGCATTAACAGCCATGAAATTTCACCAGCAGGGGTGCATTGCTTTTTTAAATAGTAGATGATAAAAAAGGAATTGTAGAAGGCTAGCATATTTTAAAGTGTTTGAATATTAATAACATAAAATGGCCTTTTTGGCTATGAATATCAGGATGCAATTTAAATGACTCTTATCTGTTTTAGTTTGTATCACAATGACCAAGCCCATTTTGGTTAAAATTGTGAACTAAAACTGAATTATGGAATCAGTGGTGGTTTTTTTGAATGTTCATTACTATCTATTTTCTGGAATAACATGTTATTTTGTTTTAACAGGTGGCTTATGATGATTTTGTTGCTGCTGGTTCTCTTGCAGCAGCAAGAGAAAAAGGACTTGTGAGTTGCTTGCATTACCACTAGCAGTTAGCGTATTATAACTATTTTCAATGGAACTCATACATGTTGCATTATTTCTTCTCACTTGTAGAAATTCATATATATATATATATATATATATATATATGTAGCATGAATATCTTCTCTACTCTCTAGAATGATCAATATCTGAATCATTTCATATTGAAGGCTATTAATACTCCTTGGATACTTTATGATAAGCATTGGATACATGTTGATACCAAAAGCTTTAATACTAAAATAGATTTTGAAAATGTAACCAATATTGTCGGATGGGCCCAATATGTGTATTCACATGGATGAATATTATAACATATATTACTAGGAGATAGGAACCCAGCAATAGTTTACTAGACCTGTTGGATGCCTCCTGTCCTTGTAATGCTGTCTTGTTTTTTTCTTGACCTGTTTATTATGAAGAAATGAGACTCAGTGGCTTTAACAGTTGCCAGTATTTCCTTGATGTATAAATGCGTTTTTAATTTGTGAGTACTTACATTCATGGTAAACATAAATGCCATTAACCTGGGATTGCATCGGGCATTCAAGAGAAATTTGATTTATTCATCGATGGGGAAGGATTACGTCTGCTATGTAATCCAGTCTCTCTCTCTCAACACACGCACTCACTCTCCATGTACACAAGTCATGCAGACATATAACCCATATCTACTCCAATAATAAGATTGCTAAAGCTAATTTTGGTTTTTTGCAGTTGAGATCTGAGGGCAAAGATTACATTGTACAAGAAGGAGATGTGATGCTATTTCGTTTTAATGTTTAACAGCAGTCTTAATCAAACAGAACGTATCATCTTGTTCATTACCCAATCAAGCTAGTGAACAATTGGCTCATTAGGCAGAAGGGTGGTTTGGAATTTCGCTGCCTGGGGTCATCTCCGAAGAGATGAAAAAGCTTATCGCAGCATGGTTACATGGTGAAGTATTCTTTCCTTTCTATTTTGAAAAAGATTACAGATTTTGCTTATTCAATGAACAGCTCTTATGATTCATGAATTTATCAGTTGTATGATTGATTATACAACTTAACATTTTAAGGAGAGAAGAAAGAAAAACGATATGTTAGCTACAACTTATAATGCAAAAAAGGCTAATTAACTAGTTTTTTAACCCACCTATTGGGGTAGGTATCATGAGCAAATTCACATGCCAACATTACTGTTGAGGAATATAATCCCAATTTTGTTGAGATGAATAAATGAATTCAAAAGTATTAGATAATTCTCAATTCTCAAATTAATTTTTGGGTTGAGTTAGGCTCATGAATTTCAGCATGGTATCATAGACATATTCATGCACGAATGGGTGCACAATATCTACTCACGTAATATAGATCAAATAAAAAAATAGGCCTGCATGTAAAATTAGTATATGGGTTGAATTAAGCTCATGAATTTTAACAATTACATTGAGTAATATTAAGGATACAAGAATTAAAATAGATGTCAAGTGTTTTAGCAAGTACAAAATTAAGATAAGATGTCTGTGTCTTTATGGTCCTGCTTTAAATCTTCATTGATGTAATAGATGATTTACCTTCTAAGCAATCTAAAATTCCCAGCTGTTTTCACTTGAAAGCTAAGCTGGGAACTAGCTTAATCTTTTCCTTGAAAATGATAATTTAGTACCTACACTACATTCATCCATCCATAGGTTGATATGGACAAAAATTATAAAAAAAGACTTAGATTGTATTGAGCTTAATGAAATATTAATATGGATACATGGCGTCAAAAAATCTATGCAACTTACTCTTCCAATAGGAAAATAATCATTTCCTTGGTTAAAGTTTAATGTGTGATACTTGTGGTTGAAGTTCAAAATGTGCATGAGTTTATACCAAATAGGTGTTTGGAGTCGGAGAGATGGTTTTATCAAAGTCAAGTTAGTAGGTTCAAACAACTTAATCTATAATTTAATAAGGTAAAATTGATGACTTCTTTTGTTACGTTAGATGTTTTTGACTTTCTCAAAATTCATTAAACATTAATGGTGGTTCTTTGAGCTCACTTTTAAGTATTTTACACTCGAGAATTACTTACCACATGCATAATAACATGATGGTGAAGAACCATTGAATTGAAGCATTTAAAAATGGTTATAATTTTCTATTAAAAAAAAAGTAATAATTTTCTATTATATAATATATATATATGGTCTAAATAAGTTAAATGTAGTCCATTAGTGTTTTTTTTTTTATTTGGCATGCTATTTGATTATATAACAACAATAATGATTTAATAAATAAAAACAAATGACCCTATCTTTTCCAAATGTTTCCAAAATATCAAAGGAAACAGCAGATGCCACCGACATGCCCATCTGAATACTACTTGAAAATCAAATTCATATTCAATGAAATAATATATTAAAAAAATAATAATAATAATAATTGAATTTGGTCGTGCACACAGCCACCATATATATATATATATAAATCATTCTATGTTAATTTTTTATCGTCCAAATGTACGCAAAGTATTAGTATTGTATTAGTATTTTATAGTGTAAATTTTACTTGCATAACAAAATACAAGTACTTTGCGTGCATTCGGACGATAAAAACTAACCCTGACTTTATATATATATATATCACCATGGGTTTAATTTGGTGTTAATAGGTCTTGATTGGCTCAAAATGGCCATGTGAATGTCCACGTGCACTGATTTTGTCACTTAACCATAAAAGAGAAGACACAAAACTTAGGCCTCCATTCCTGTGGGACAAGCTTTCGTGTTGTTGCTCCCAATTATTATTCAGCTGTGAAATTTCTAAGCACAACAAATTGACAAACTTTTTATTATTCATAAGAATAATATCAGTAATATTTAAAGTTTAAGTTCATAGTTTTGGCTTCACAAAAATATTGAATTTCTTATCGAGTGAATTATTATTATTCTATTTTTTATATGTTAAGTGTAATATATATATATATATATATATATATATATATATATAATATATATATATATATTAAAATTATTTATGATATAGACGGTTTTGTCGGTTCAATCGATCGAACCAATGACCTATTAAATTTTTTTGATCTAACGGTTTTATCGGATTGGTTTTTAAGACATTGCTCTTATGTGACACCATAAAGTATATTAAATTATTAAATTATGATATTGTTTATGCCATTCATTGATAAAAAAAAAAAAAAGGTTTGGTTCTAGCAAAATTAGACCCCACATTTTCTAGCACCGGAAATAGATGACATTGCACCCACCACCTTCCTATTCCTAATACCCTAAAGTACCATTCTCCTCAATCCAGAGTGAAAATCAAGTCTCCCATCTTTCTCATCTCCTCCAAAATTATTTTCCCAAGAAAATTCTACAATGAAGAGGATCAATCTGATACTAGGAAAATGCAAGAGCTTGTCAAGGCAATTAGGAAGATCATCTTCATATAGTAGCTTAAGGTCCAAATCAACAAGAGATGAAACATGGGGTGGTCATAAAATGAAGCAATTTGTTGAAGATGAAAATTGTGAAACAATTTTTGTTGGTAGCACAAGAAAACGTTATGTGATCAACTCAAAGTATATGAACCACCCTTTGTTGAATGCACTTGTTGAAAAATCAAAGCAAAAGCATGGGGAGTTTATTTTGGTTAGGTGTGAAGTTGTGCTTTTTGATCATCTCTTGTGGATGCTTGAAAATGCTGAGCCAAATCTCATTTTGGATTCATTGGAGGAATTTGCTGATCTTTATGCCTTGTGATTGATCATGATCATGATCATGATCATGCTATCATCGTCGATCGTCAGCCGTTTGATCTTGATCAACAACTTGATCATTGATCATGTGTACGCTAGTAAGGTTACTATTGTTGTAATGGTTTATTTCTTCCATTATTGTTCTTTCTTAATATTGTTGAATGTATTCTGATTATTTTTTTAAATTTCTAACTAATTGTTTTTTTTTTAAATGGATCAACTGCCTACTGTATGTGATTCATGGGGTTAATTTGGGAATGATCCTTAGACAATAAAATTTTCCAGAGTCTCCATCTATATCATTTGTAAATCATTCAAATTTTGATTACTCTCGACTCTCAATAATAATAGAATTGTTATTATTTTCTTATCCAATTTATTTAATTTTTTTTTTTTATTTTGAGAGTGTAAGATTTCCGTAAAACTGGCCTTTCTGAGATTTATAAAATACGTATTTGATTTGATAATCTCAAAAAATATTTTCAGAATTATGTTGTCAAAACACAAACTCCTGATCAATGCCTTTAACGTCTTTCCAACATAACAACGATAAACGGGCTAACGGAGCCGTTTTTCAAAAAAAATTTGAAAACACTTAATCTCCTACTGAGTTTTTATTATTTTACAAAAATAATACTTCCCTTTTTTTTATGAATGAACACCAAGTTCCCTTTTTATTAATACATTAAATACACGTTATACTTTCGCTAACTTCTGCATGACTTGTCCCCAAGTGGCATGATTTGGTGGTGTAGGGCTCAGGATCTTACCTTGAAGTCCTGGGTTCGAAACCAGGGAGTGTGTTTCTTATAAGAGCCTACGACATCCGGGATTTTACATACTCTACTTATGCCCGGAAGGATAATTTGGCGATAGGATTTCCAACGATAAAAAAAAAAAAAAAAACAATTATGCATGACTTCTTGTTCCCTTAAAGATTGATGGAAAGAAATAAAGAACAACTTGTAAGAGAGTTTTGAAAGTGTAAAATTTTATTGCGAGAGTTTGGATGCGCATTAAATATGTAATTATATTAAATATAATTATAATTTATTTGAAAATTATTAATATTTTAACATGCGTGACAAAAGAATATTAAATTATTACATGAGTAATATCACCGTTGTATTCTAGAATTTTTTTATACTTCAGTCCCCCATCATCTCATAGTAATAATAATAATAATAAGCTAAAGCTCAAATCTCTTGTATAATTTTAATTTTACAAAAAAAATATGAGGGATATATTTTATTGAGGTGTTATTTATTTTTAGATTATAATCATAGATATTAAGCATTTTTACTAGTTCCGACTTACATTTATCGTGCTAAATTATAATTTGAGACTCTTTTAACTATTAAAATTGAAATAATGCACAATAATTTAAAGGGAAAATATATTTTTTCCACCTGATGAAGGGGAAATATTGTTTTCCACGAAAGTTTGAAAAAATTCCCTTTTTCACTTGTTGTTTGTAAATTATTCTGTTTTACACCATTCCGTTAACGGCGTTAAAAAAATAGTTATGTCATAAGGATAATTCGGTAATTTAATATTGTTGAATTGAAATTATTATTTGAATAATGGAAAATTATCATTTTTCAACCCCACTGATTTTTAAAAGTACACTTTGAGTCTAAAACTCTAAAAATGTTCCAAAATCTTCAAATGTGCTTTGTTTTCCACAATTTTGTTGTTTCACTTGGTAGGGTTAAAATCACTAGAAAATTCACCAAAAACACAATATTTTCTCCATCAATTGCCTTTGGATTATTCTCTTTCCACTGCATGGTCGAGGCTACAATCTCGTGTCCATTCGACGTCACTCTTTTGATGGTTAGGGTGGTGATTGTCTTCTGGATGATACATTGTATTGCATTAGCCTACATTATATTATTTAATATGGAGTATATGTTGGGGTTGGTGCTCAGAGCGCCAATCCGGACCGTATTTATGTCTGATTCATGAATACGAACATCTCTTTTTCCATAATATTACTTAATTATGATTGCACCTCTTGTTTTTATATATGTATTAGATCTGATTACGATTAGATTGAAACTAAATGTGGTTTAGTGATATGTATATATTAGACAAAGGCCCGATAATATATAATGCAGTACACAGTTACAAAGTTAGTTTGTAATTGAAATTGGGAAGTGTCACTGCTAAATGTATATTATCAAATATAGTTCCTGGTCAAGATTTACTAACACGGGTCGGTTAGTCAAATCCGTTGAGACCAGTACATGTCGTATATCGAGACTTGGTCCGATGATTTATCCCAATAAACCATGAGTCTAGGGAGACTCGTATAGACGTGTAGGTGTTTATAATAGATAAACACTGAACGACTCACCGAAGATTCTTAATGGATGGTACACCAACGTCAATAAGAATCTTCTCGGGTTGAGTAGCATAGTGGTCCTTCGACTTGAGATACCAATGTGGATGTATGAGACATCCTCCACACTTAGATGACAGTCACGTCACTGATCTATTTAGATCAGACCTCCGCCTGTTCGTTGGGTGTGGACCGATCCTCAGGATATCATGTGTGTATCAAGATAGGATTCGTCAGTTCTGTGTACAGAGCATAGGTAGTCCATATATGATTAGCAGTCTGTTAAATCTGTGGCCACAGTAAACTTCGGAAGTAAGTTCCGAATGTTATTTAGAGATTGCTAATAGATACGTCGACGATATAATACCTATAGAGATTTGACGTTTACATCTATATCTCTGGGATTATCCGGATACCTGTGACGGAGAGATTATACGTATGCAATGACCTCAACCTGTATGATTCAGCTAGTTTATATGTGGTCGTCATAATTTACGGGTGGGTAAATTATGGACACGAAATTAGATTTTGTGACGGATATACCTGAATCTAAAGAGTCTCACTAATGAAATATATTCGTAGAGCACTATGGCAACTTTTATGAATAATGATGATTATTTATAAATCGTTTAAACGTTAAAAGAAAAATACATGCGAATGGGCTGAACCGTCATTTCCTAGTTAATGTGTATTTGTATTTAATATATGATATTATTAAATACACATTAATAAATGTCAAATAAAGGTATTTGACATATAATTAATATATGTATTTGAGATATTTAAAGTAAATATAATACATATATTTGAGATATTTGTATTTAATTAATTATTTAATTATTTAATTGTTAAATGATTAATATAATTAAAATATAAATATCTCACCAAATGATAAAGTTAGGAAATGATTATAAGTGTAAATGTTTGACTTTATATTAAAGGAAATGGTAGTCAAATTGGATTTGACTTCTTTGATATTTATTTTAAATTGTTAAAATTGAAAATACCAATTTCCTTTTATTATTGTAAAATTCGGCCATCACCCTAAAATGAATATAAGTGTTATATTTTTTTTTAGTTGCCTTTGTTGACTTGTTGAAATTCATTAAAGTTGTAATGATAAATTTTGCAAGTTGATAAAGTAACTTTAATGAAACAAAAATAAATATCTAGATATTATATACCCTCCAAATTCGACCAAGTGCATTTGTGTGAGGTATATAAGTTTTGTTTCATCTTTTACGGTTTAGGAGATTCATAAGTTACAAAAAGAAACACAAAAGTAGTTGAGAGAAAAGTTTGAAGAAAAGAAGGAAAAACTTGGAAATCTTAAGGTTTTGTAAGTTTTCTTTCAAATCTTCCAACATGAAAAATGTTTTTAACATGCTTAGCTTCATCTTGTGTTGCTTTGATGTTGTCTCTCTACTTATAGTTTGTGGTTTTATTGTTGTGAACTTGAATGAAAGATATGTGTGTATGTAAGTAGCATTGAAATGTTTTCAAATGCTTACTTTTGATTTTTAGAAAATCAAAGTTGTCATTCTAGAGTTAGTAACCACTCCTTGGTGACCTAGAACTGTTCTAGAGTTATTTCAAAGTGGTGAGACTTGATTGGTGAAGTATTGAATGGATTAAAGTGTTGGATTTTGTGAATTTTGTGAATGGCCATTTTTGATGAAATTATAAAATTAGGGTTCTTAACCCACTCCAAATTGAGGCTTTTCATATATGTGATGTATTATGGTTATGAATATGATGCATGTAAAATTTTAGGTTGATTGGATTTGATCTCGGCATGTTTTGAACTAAATGGACCAAATTGAATTAATTGAAAATTTTGGGTGCTCTCGGCAATTAGCTCAAAAATTAGGGATTTGTGTGAAATCTGATTTTGATGCATTAGATGTGTTGAAAAATATTTTAGAAATGATTTAGAATAATCCAAAATTATATTTGATAATTTTTGGGCTAAAATAATCAATTATAAAGTTTTGGGGCAATTCGATAATTACCAAGAAATTTGATCTCTTGTGTAATTTTTTCAGAATTTGATAATTGGATAATTAAATAAAAAGTTTATTTAATTGATCCGAGAAAAATTTTGAAATCGGAAAATTTTGATTTTCCGCGATTCCGCTGCGTTACCGATATTCCCCCTTAAAACCCCTACAAAATGGTATCAGAGCACGTCTGATTCTGGACACCCCGATATGATTAGCCATTTAAAGTCTAATGTTTGTTCTTTTCTTTACTTGATACATGCATGCTTTCTTTAATTTGATTAAATTTAAAGTGTATGACACTTTATGGAATATCCTTGCTTAATAAGGTTTTAAAGTAACTGGTATTGGAATACTTGTTTCTTGGTCCGTGTCAATACGGTTTATAAATATTTTTCCGTGACTACATCCGAGACCGTTGCCTCTGCTGTGAGGGTGTAGCCGATAGAGATTTATTTATGCCGGATGTATATAAGATACTAGATAAAAACAAGCGAAAGCGGAATCCTGAACGTGCCCTAGCTGTCAGGGTTACGCAAGTAACTTGAGTTTATCATTGACGAGTTTAACCTGGTACGTCTCCTTGTGGGCCTGCCTTAGCAGCGACAACGGAGAAACGACCAGGACCGGAAACCCATGAGTCACTAGTGAGTGATTGACAATGAGTTGTCTACCTGTGAATATAAGTAGGCGAGACCGTGCCTCTGCTATGAGTCGAAATATATTCATGGGGTCCTCTTCCCATTATGGAATTCGATTTAATTATTGAATTCTCGTTTTTCCGTTGGGGATTACGGTATTACGTAAAATAGTAGGAGGCACTGCTAAGTTTAAAATTTCCTTAACTTAGGCAGTGTGTATTATTACAGAAATAGCCGCTTGTTTGTTTTCCTTAATCTATATTAGATAGAATTAAAATTTTAATTCACTGCACACATATTTTGATATGTTATCTGACTTGACTCTTGGTTTGCAGTTATTCTAGAATAGGTTCTAGATACTATTAGACTATGATATTATTAGATTGGTCTAAACCATCGGGAACTGTTGTTCCGATTTTCTTGAAAAATCAAGATGATGGTAATGACTTAGTTTCTAAGTCATGATACATAATCTAGATAGATATCCCTTTTAGGATATAATACTTTAGAGAGAATAGTTTCTTATGCAGTAAGAATTGACTTGAATTAGTTCATGTCTCGAGATTCTTGACTGGCATTAAAAAGGCCCATTAGGTATTGTTTATCTAGTAATGACGTTTCTTAGCTTTAATGACCTTAGAGGCAATGTGTCTGACACAATTTGATAATCAGTTATTTGCAATTATTGTGAATAGTTGAATGCAAATAGTAAAGCTAAAGAAAGGAGATGCGTATAGTTATGTATAGAAAAATATCGATTTCACAATACTACAATATAGGTATTGGATACCATATCTCCCGTCTAGTTATTTAAAATATTAGTTAATGATTGTTTTGATATTTGATATCAGAACTTGCAACTATTGGATAGTTACTTGTTCTTTATAAATAGTTGTTATTATTTTAAAAATAAATAGTAGTGTCATTGACGTAGAGATAAACATTAAGAAAAATTATTCGGTAAAATAAATAATTTAGAACGGTGCTTTATAAGTTTAATCACTTAAGCATTAGATGTTTATTACATATGGTAAAGAATGGTTTGATACGAGATCACACCACATATCCTTATCCATTTATGAATATTGTATTAAGGGAAAAGTGATTGAAATCTCGTTTAACCAATGATTGTCATGAACCACCAGATTTATTAAACTGATACATTAGATTTATGTTAATTTAATGTATTGTAATTGCTTAAGATAGTGTTTTCTTTACTTCGTAACTTAGTTTATGAATTGTCATAACTTAGTTACGTGTTTTCTGAAAAAGAACACATATTGAACGTCTTGAAATGATCAAGTACTTCGATCTGTTCTGATGAAACGTAGGTTGAACATTTTTACTTGTTCAAATATATTCAATCTGAAGTTTTATGAGAACTCTATCCTTAAAATTTATAACAAGTCTTTGAATTGTTCAAAGATCTTTGATACGATCAAACATATGAATTTAAAGCAATTAGTTCTGAGGTTATTCAATGAATATGATTCTTATTCAATATTACTCTTCCACGATGGAATTGAGTAGTGAGAGCAGTTGAATCTTATATGATTTGATTCGCTTGATATTGAATGTTACCGAATTAGTTTCAATACTCTTGGGGATATGCTCCAGTAACACTAGTTTATCTTTTTGATTTATGTTCCATTAATTTCTACAGTTACATATATGATATGTATATAAGAAAATTCGAATCTTGAAAAGTTTGAGATTTGAATTTTCATTTTATATAATAGTTATATAATGGAAATTACTTACACCTTGGAGGTATAAGTAAAAGTTTATCGTTTATTTTGTTTAACAGAATATTGTATTCTATTTAATAGAATATCTTCCTACGATCCTAAGTAATAAAATTGTTTTATTACTTGGTGTGTAACATCAGATGTTAATTATTGTAGAAAAAACTTGACTTATTGAAGTCAAATGTGAGAATGATAAATTACAATTGGAACTACGTAATTAATAAGATGAAACAACCCTTATACATCTTCCGTACAAGTCCAATAGGATAACAGAATCATTTACGAGTATTTGATACTTAATGAATCTGTTGTTTTCTTATTGAAGAAAATTATCATATAACTTATAATGGAAGCGATATTTGATATCGATTCTGGAAGTTCACCATTGAACCATAGATCTAAGATTGTTCATAGCTTACTACGATCAAGTTTTGAACTTGATTAAGCTTTCATTATGAATTAGTTCATGATATGTGCTAATTGTTTGTACAGTGTGAGCTTATCAAAGGTTTGACCTTTACAGTATGACAGTGAGAAAAGTTATACTCAGCAATCTATTGTAGATTTGAGAGAAAACTTATCTCTAGTCACACTAATTGAACAATTAAAGATATATTGGTTAATGTTGATATTAAACTGTATATTTTAGCTAAAGAATGCAAAATGGCATTTTTGAATGACTTATTCAGATAAGAGATCAGTTGTGATTTCTTTGTTTGAAGAGTTCGTTCTGGAATGGCCCTAGAGTTTGTGTTCTGCTGAGATTGCAGTTTAGTGTGCTAGCTTATAGAGCCTATTGTAGACTCGGATAAGTCTTCCGAAAATCTGTGTTCTCTGTTTTTGATATCGTCAGATTGTCTGATCTTGTTAAAGTATAGAGAATACATATTTGATAAAAGGGTTAGTGGGAGCTTACAAATTACTTTCTCGGGTTATGTATCCTAACAACATTATCATTATTATAGTAATAATGAGATGTTTATGAGGTAAAAAAGTTTACTTAAGTCTTCTTTACTCCGTGAAAGCAGTGGGAGTAGTCTCTGTTATATTTGATATAAAGTTTTATATATGATATAAAACTTGGAGACTTGTGAGATACTCCTATTAGTCGTGCATTAGATATGATCTAATAAATGACATAACTAGGCTATATGTATGACAGTTAGTATAACTGTTTGACAGTTATTGTGTGTCTTGTATATAGTATTCATCTTTCGTAAATGATGATTCCTTTTTTTTTCGAAAGAGATATTGATTAGAATGTCTAATCAATCTTATGTATCATTGATGATGACATAATGAATACTTGATTATGTGCGATTAAAGATATCGATTTAATCGTAATTGTTACGAGTTATTTTAATATCTTATAGACCATAATATGGATCTTGAAACACGTTCTTTGTGATCTTTGAGATATTAAGAATGAGTTTCTAATTCATGGAGAATACAGTCTGCAACCAATATGGTCATATTAGTTTTGAGACTAATTATGACGTTAGACAGTCTACGTCATAAAGAGTCACAAAAGATGCAGTGGGAGTGTCACGAATGATTCTACTATAAAGTGGAATTAGATGCAATTTATGAAGTATTGACTTATGAAGTTGCATAGTGACCTTATAAATTAGAAGTTTTATATTGTTGTTGTGCTTGCGGTTGTCTTCATAGTATTTTGGATTTGATCGCTAAATACTTGGACAACTCAGTAGTTGTAGCACAATACTGATGTAGCATCAGAGTCATATTAATATAAAATTTAGATTCTACAAAATATGAATGATGCTAACTATGGGAAAAGATGGAGTTTGTTTGACAAACTCAATATGTAATAACAGACCTTACTTCTTGTTGCCTATCTCTTAAGTGTTAGGTGAGCTTTTGAGAGCCATGAGTATACGATACACATTGAGATGTGTATATGATACCGTGGATTGGCACTAGAGCAAGTGGGAGAAATTGTTGTGGTTGGTGCTCGGAGCGCCAATCCGGACCGTATTTATGTCTGATTCATGAAGACGAACATCCCATTTTCCCTAATATTACTTACTTATGGTTGCACCTCTTGTTTTTATATACGTATTCGATCTGATTACGATTAGATTGAAACTAAAAGTGGTTTAGTGATATGTATATATTAGACAAAGGCCTGATAATATATAATGCAGTACACAGTTACAAAGTTAGTTTGTAATTGACATTGGGAAGTGTCACTGCTAAATGTATATATCAAATATAGTTCCTGGTCAAGATTTACTAACACGGGTCGGTTAGTCAAATCTGTTGAGACCAGTACATGTCGTATATCGAGACTTGATCCGATGGTTTATCCCAATGAACCATGAGTCTAGGGAGACTCGTATAGACGTGTGTAGGTGTTTATAATAGATAAACACTGAACGACTCACCGAAGATTCTTAATGGATGGTACACCAACGTCAATAAGAATCTTCTCGGGTTGAGTAGCATAGTGGTCATTCGACTTGAGATACCACTGTGGATGTATGAGACATCCTCCACACTTAGATGGCAGTCACGTCACCGATCTATTTAGATCATACCTCCGCCTGTTCGTTGGGTGTGGACCGATCCTCAGGATACCCTGTGTGTATCAAGATATGATCCGTCAGTTCTGTGTACAGAGCATAAATAGTCCATATATGATTAGCAGTCTGTTAAATCTGTGGCCACAGTAAACT